>JARBEQ010199627.1:1216-12548 GCA_030265355.1 Tritonia tetraquetra
CCCCCAGACCAGGCCAGGTCGGGGCAGTATAGGATGCGACAAAGACATGAAGGAAACAAAAGATTCAAAGGATCAAAGTTAGTTGTCAGTTGGTATTACTTTTGAAGAGGGAGTCTCGTAGCTAAGTGGGGGTTGGTGGGGGTGGCAGTGGGAGTTGTACAACCTATGTTGTAAATGAAATGCTGGGTAGAGAGAAGTGGGGTTGTGGTGGTGTCAAAAGTGGCCAGTCGTATCAACAGATAGGTGTGAAATTGGGTGATTATGTGTGTGGTGTAAGACGGTGCGGTGCGGGATGGTGTGAACAGATGTGTTGGATGTGAAAAATTATATGACTGGTAAAACGTGTACAGCAGAGAGGTAGCACAGCGATTAATGATAATGATTCATTTTTTGCATCGATTCGTTTCTATCAAAGAGAGAGAGAGAAATACCTGACCCTCTTTTCCCAACCATGATGGGTTTCAGTAAATCCATCATTCATTTACTATGAAAATACTAGGAATCTCCCTAATTGACATTTTCTAAATTAGAGGAATTATGGCGGCAGGAATTATAATATTCATAACATGTTTTGATTACAATATCCCCATATTGTACTCTGTATATAGTTTTACTCACAGTGGGTTGATCATCTTTCTTTCTTTATCAATAACCTTTTAGTACCTTTCGGTGTAAGGTGTTGATCATCTGCTTGGCTTAATATCTTGATCCACAGAAATCCAGCCTCATAGTGCTGGCCCTACACGTAATGGTAAAGGGAACTAGATAAGAAAGAATATAGTTGTACTCCGATTAAGAAAAGGACATCACAAACTTCATAATAGCTTTTAGTATGGTGCCTCTGGTAGGGCATTCTATTTCCTATTTTAAAAAGATTGTAAGCTCTGTGTCTTTAGTAATTACTGATACTGTATACAATACAACAGGACAGGCATTCTGTTACAAGCAAACAAACTAATGAAATGCCCTGAATTGGAAACTCATAGTTAATGGGACTGATGATCGCAGTGATCGCCAGTCAAGTGGTGAGGTGATGGAATGAGACTCCCAGGCGTGAGGTGAGAAGTGTCATGCGATGCAATTATACATAACTTGCGGAATACATGTTGAGACATTGCTGAAAGTCACGTTTATTCTGTTTTCTTTTTACGTTTATTCTGTTTTCTTTTTCTACCACTCGCCTATCCATGCACTACTGGAATCATCCCTAGTTAGTTTTGTTAAAAGAAAGGAGCACAGTTTGCAAATGGTATGGGGACCGTGGGCAATTTCTAGTAATACCCTTTACCTATAAACTGCTTTTCCATTTCTATGGATTACGTTGCAATAGACATACTATCCCATGAAGGCAAATCACTAATTGAACTACCTTCTTGGCACCAAATAAACGTTATCATTCTTTACTGAACGCTGTCCTGTATAGTCAATAGACATTGCCAGTGTTCTACACTAAGCATATAGCTGTCTGTAAAATTTGTAATGTATTGTGACATGGCTTGCTACATAACATTGTAAGTTTAACAAAGATTATTCATACCTTTGGAAATTGATAACAATGAAATGTTTCATGTGCTGTGTAAATCCAGTTTATTCCTCATTGGGTTTTCTTTCCAGGTCGACTGTTTGGACTGATCGCGGCCACTGAAAATATCATCGTGCTGTTAGCCTCTGTTTTGTTCAATAACATGTTCCCAGCAACGTACAACGTGTTTCCTGGTCTATGCTATTTGATTGGTGCTGGCTTTTTGCTCATAGCTTTTGTTTTGGTTGGGTAAGTCATTTATTTTTTATGCTGTAGTCATTTGCTTCTTCGGTAGGATTTGTCTAACTTTAGATATTATTTTCATTTATAAAGATATTCAAACACAATGATTTAAGATTATGAACGGGTCACAACACTGAAGGGCTTTATGATAACCACATAAAGACAATTTGTAAATTTAAATAGCTGAATGAAAATCTCTTTTTATAACCAATGAAAGGGTTATAGTTAGATGTTACAACAGTGTTACCCTTGATAATAATTGAGGACGCACTATTCATGGCGAATGTGTGTATCAATCGATATTGCGATAGATACATAATGATTGTCAGCTTGTTTGATACTAATCCAAGACTCTTTCAGGTTTTGCTTTTCTTGTTAAGTATGGAGTTGGTCAGTCTCTTGAATTTGGATAAAAGGGTTTTTGCAGGTGGAGT
The DNA here is from genome assembly GCA_030265355.1 of Tritonia tetraquetra. Classification (NCBI taxonomy): domain Eukaryota; kingdom Metazoa; phylum Mollusca; class Gastropoda; order Nudibranchia; family Tritoniidae; genus Tritonia; species Tritonia tetraquetra. Next base: position 3,416 of record JARBEQ010199627.1, read on the forward strand.
TATAAGAAATCCTTTGTCATAGAAATGAGGAATTCTGTCTTTAATTTTAAAAATATCTATTTTTTCTAGGTACATCATGAGGACATGTCCACAAGAACAGGATGTTGATGATGATGATGATGATGTGCAAACTCTTACCACAGATGATGATGATGATGCTGCCAGTATACAAATCTAAGAAGTTTAATGTTGCCTTCTTGGCTTGTTATAATTCTTCAAAATTCATGTTAAGTGCCCTCTTGGGAAGGAAAACTCATGCAATTATTGTTGATTTTTCATAGTCTTACATATACAATTGGGGGTCCCAATAGCTCAGAGGTATGGTTCTGGCAAAAGGTAACGGGTTCAAATCCCAGCGGCGACAGCTGTTGTTTTTCTTCATAAAAGTCTGTATAAACCTATTTGCCACTCTCCTGATCTTATGAAGGTAGGTGGGATCAAGAACCTAGTCCTATCGGAGACGGACGGTCAATTTGGAAGTGCTGTGTGCAAGTTGTGCTTGTTAAAGAACCCTTGGCAGTTGGAAATCGAGAAGAGTAGGCCGGTCCAGTCTAAATTAATTCCTACCACAAAAAAAGTCACAGCGGGCTGATCACCTGCTTGGCCTAATACTTTGATCCAGAGTAAATCCGCCTCATATACTGTAATGGTAACAGGGAATTGGATAAGAAAGAAGACATACAATTTTTATGTTAAAAGAGTCCATTTTATATGTTTGTTTTAATTAAAATAATATCTCTGGGAGAAAAATTTTGTCTTTCAAATTTAAGTGTAACAAGATGTATTAAAGAAAATCTCTTTTAAGCAAGAAATGAATTGAACTGTACACCGGCATTTTTGGGACACATGCATTTATTTTTAGATATTGCATTTTCAAAGATTTATGTGTATTTGTTCTAAGTGCAATGACAATAATTTGCTTATAAAAATATTAATTCTCAGTTGTTCTCGCCACATTTTCAACACTTGAACAGAAAGGGATGTTTGAGGATCAAATTGTACTTCATTTCTGGACATTCATCACATTATCTCCTTATCATTTATCTAGTCTTTATTACTTTCAGAGACCAGTTTCCTCTGTCTGCCATTGTTCAGGTTACGAGAGGGCTAAGTACTTAACTCACTTGCGACGGTGTCCGCACACTTGCAGTCGGCATTTTGAATGAAAAATGACGGGTCACGCAGCGATGCGGTGTTTGCTTTAGTCTCTGATAACCTGTACCTATTTACCGCTTCACTGCGGCGATCACCGTGTATCGGTAGCTGAGCCTATTCTTCGTCTACATTCCAATCCATGTTTTGATCAAAGTGGAAGTATTATTTTTATGAATTAAAAAGTAGGACTGGGTCTTGCGATGAAAATCAAGCCTCGCTAGTCTTTTCGTTTTCTGTTTATCGTAACTTGAACGCAGCTACGACTAACTCTGAGTATTTTAAGGATGTCCTGTGACAGAAATGTGTTTGATATGTTTGGGAAGGAGACGGATGGAGGGTTTTTTTATTACAATTCAGATATATTTTGTATTTGCATGATTTAGGTGCATGAATAAGGTGAATGGGAGTGAAAAAAAAATCCGCAAGACTGAAATTTTTGCCCATATTCAAAAATTCATATTTTAAAAAGTTACACAGATAGATTCATTCTGTAAACGTTAAAAGAAAGATTTATTCAGTATAAATCATTTGTGAAAGTTTCAATAGCATTGCTTGGTAACTTTTTAAAAAAATGTACCCAAAAACCTCCGTCCTGAGGGGTTGTATGGCTAAAAGTAGCTCAGTCTCAGGTGAGCTAAGATAGCAAAGACTTCCATGTCAGAGGTCAAGGTAGAAGACTTACTTGTCAGAGGTCAAGAGTTCAGGACTTTGTTGTTTCCTTGGGCAAGATATGGAAAAGTAATCTGCGATAGACCGGTGTTCTATCCAAGTAGTGACAAATTGTCACTTGTTCACTTCTCAATACAGGCACCTGTCCATGAGTTTTAAGCTTCCTGTCGTATTGTTTGTTTTGTCTTTGTTAATCCTAAGCATGTTTTTCTATGCATCTTTTAAAGCAGCTCCTGCTTTCTTTACACAATTTCTGAATTATATTCAGTCATCCCATCTTTGACTTTGATCTGTGTATATTTACCAAGTAATTTGTAGTGAAGTGTATTCATATTATTGGAATTGGAATTGATGAGAAGGAGAGACACAGAGAGAGAGAGAGAGAGAGAGAGAGAGAGAGAGACAGGAGAGACACACACAGACAGAGTGAGACACACACACATGGAGAGAGGGACACAGAGAGAGGCACACACGCACACATACAGAGAGAGACATACACGCGTAATTTGATGTTCTGGGGGCTGTTGACTGCATTAAGCTCTTTGATTTCCTCAGAAATTGCCTTACAGACGTGCCTTAAAACACCCAGTCCTCTAAACAAAATAATAAATTCAGCTCATTTTGATATTCCTCATGGGAACGACTCAAACACTTTTGGTCGCAACCTTTCCTTCCAATGTCAAGTGTTTTTCTTTCATTTTAAGTATCCTGACAATTTCTTCATCAGCGTGTTCTTCTGAGGTCTTTAGTTTCCTCCCTCTCTCAGTGTTTTCTGAACTTGGGATTAGTGTCATGAGAGTAAACCAGAATGTTTGGCTCAGGATATCTGGGTCTCAACACTTATGGATGTTTTGGATAACATTTTTTTCAGGACAATGATATTTTGAAGTCATCCTTTGGTGTGTTTCATCGAAGTTGACAAATATGCACTGGCAGTTGCATCGTCCGTTTCTCTCTCAGGATCCTTTTCTATCCGTTCCTTTCAGTCATCCTTCATAATACGGATGACCGTTGCTGTCATCATTTGATGAGATTTCACAGTTCACACCTGAACGATCCTCTAGTTATTTTGATGCCATTTGAATGTATCGCCTTGCTATATTAAAGAAATTATACAAACAAAAGTCGGACGCATATATTTCAAGGAGCGCCTAGTATTTGACACTGACGCACATAGCAATATGCGGCAATTTGTGAAACGGTTTTTAGTGTAAAGATGTAAACGGAATTTTAAAAAAGGACGCATATTGGAATATGCGATGTTTGTGATAATCGAGGTTGATATGCGTCCTAATGTCAAATCTTTTTGAGAACTATACTCTAATTAGGTCAACGAATATTTTTAAAAATGTAACAAAATTGTTATCTTGTGTTATTTAATGTGATATGCTCAAACAAACAATGTAATGATGTGTGTGTTGGAACCAATTTATGGTGGTACTGTTGGGATATGAAAATTATCTATGATGATAATATCTGGAGTTTCTTTAAACTCTGTATATTTTTATGATGTTGAAAACTAAATAACAATGATGGGTTATGATTTGCGACAAGATGAATTTTAGCATCCAAAATAAGCATACATTATTTTGCTTTGTGAGGTAAGCAGGGTTTCAAGGTTCTTTAGTTTCACATGGAATCTTCTGGTTCTGTTAGACCGCCTTTTTGACATGTGCACCATTGATGTGCACCATTAGGTACTATTGAGGATTGAATATATTATTTACAAATACGATTTAAGATAGGTACATTCAAAGCCACGTTTAGCCGTGTGGCGGGCGCTGAAATGACCTACCTGTGTCGATAGAGCCCTAAAACAGCAACAAACAAAAAATGTAATATGTCATTTGTAGTATGTTATACATCCTTGGACAATAAAAGAAAATTTTCTCATCAATTTTCCTTTTACAAGCCTCACCATGGTAACTTTTTGTGTTTATTGACACACAAACAATATCAGGGTACACAAAATAGTTGCTGAGTAGATGATGTTAGTTGACTCAGAGATTTGAGTTTATTCCCAGTTCAATAGGGCTGACTGATACAACAAATTTTATATTAACTTGTGTTCAAATTACCCAAATTGTGCATTTCGAGGAATAAAAGAAGTTCAGGGTTGTTAGTTTTATTCCCTTGGCAATTCATTGTAGGGATGTCCTATTTACATAGTCCATCTCCAACAGGACTTGATTCCATGAGCTGCGATTAGTCTGAGAAGGTCCAAAGGAAAAAATCTCCACGTCACCGCTGGGATTTGAACCTAGGACCTTCTGCACACAAGGCGAAAGTATTAATGGCATGGTATGATGCCTCCTCTTTTGCGTTATATTTTATACATGTGTTTTACAAATCAATATTTGGATTCCCAAAGAAACACTTTTGTATTTTTTTGCTGTGTAGCTACAAGACGTTTTATGATTCAAAACCTGATATTGTCACTGTTATACATTTATTTGTAAAATGCCATAACTCCCTGTCATTACAATTTGTTACATTACACAAACTGTGTGTGATTTCCATTTATTATGTGTGTGTTTGTTAGTACATGATTTTATTGTATTTACTTACTATTTGCTTCAAAGATGATCAAAGACAAAATCAAGAGTTTGGGAAATGTCTTTTTTCTTTTCTCCATTTATTGTTTTGTTTCTTTTTTTTTTTTTTTTTTATTTCAAAGAAATTTCTACTCATTTTTGTCTGTGCGTTTTATATCAAACCCCCTGTTGCGTAGTGGTAAAGCACTTGCCCACTGATCAGGAGGTCCACGGTTCGAATCCCAGCCAGTTCAAAGAGGGTTTTTTTTTTCTGGCTGTGTGGTTCACTATCACTATCACTATCACTATCAGAGATGGACTATAAACAGGAGGCCCCACTTCTCAATTGATCTTCAAGTATGGAAAAGGCAATTGAAATTGGTAACTGTAAACTTTGATGTGCCACTGTGACTCTGAAAAGCTGCTGCTATTTCCTAGACAGGGGCATTGTCATATGTGTCCTTAGGAGCTTTTGGTTCCAGCACTTCACTCGATTTATGTAATGTGAAGTAAAAGTAAAGTATGGCATTTACATAGTGCATATCCACAAAGTTCATCATGCTCTATGCACTTTACAATGTACCGTTTGCCCCCGGCAGGCCATATCACTCCTGTAACATTCTCAACTCCATGAGGAGTATACAGTGCGAGCTGCCTGTTTGGCGCTTCAGCACTAGCATTTTGACAAAGAGTATCCGCAGTTATTGTGGCCTAAAAGCGCCCTGGAAGGACGTCGCCGCCCCGCCGACTAGCGCGGGCGGGGTGCTCTCCCGCACTCGTCCCGAGCGACGCAGGGGTGCGAAATCATTCGCAGACGACTTAGTTCTCGGTCGGGGTGTCGTGTTCGGTAGAGCAGCCGCCACACTGCGATCAGTTGAGACTCATCCCTCGACCAGGAGATTTGTCCGCGCACTAGACGGACGCATCTCCTCCGGCCGGTCAAACCCATTTCCAAGTCCGCGATCGGTACCTCCCTGACTGGTACTGAAAATTATTCTTAAAGGGACGTGTGTAGTGGATTCATCTCTGTGTGATTGCAAAGCCGGAGAGCAGGCTGCCTTAGATCTAAATTTTGGCCCGGGGATTGTGACCTGAACAAGAAATTGTGGAGCACTGCTGATGACCTTAGGAAAACGTTCCAGTTCACATCTGATGGAATTAGACTGTAGACAGCCGTCGAACGCAAAGAAGACGAAGACACCCTTGGCAACACATTTTAGGTCATATCAAAGGCGGGACCTCCGAATTATAGTCCATCTCCGATAGGACTTGATTCTATTGGAATCATCAGGGTCAGAGCCATAAAACAAGTGGTGGAGAGTGTGCATACCCATTTCTATAACTGGATAGAATGATGCAATTATGGTAGTGTTTCTTTCCCCAAAAACATCATGGGACTGGAATGGGGATCAAATCCACAACTTTTGCAATGGAAGTCTACTACCTTTACCACTAGGCCATACCGCCTCTAGTATAAATGTTGTGGGAAGATCAAATTGATGGTAGCAATGTATCAATAGATATAGGTACTATGCACATAGGGGTCCCAGTGGCGCAGAGGTACGGTTCTCACCTCTGAAGCGAAAGGTACCGGGTTCGATTCCCGGCAGCGACACTGTTCCGTGTGGCAGTTTTATCGATAAGAATGGGCCGGAAGGCCGCTGTCCGGGCAAAATTAATGCCTACCACAAAGGTCACAGTGAGTTGATCACTTGCTGGGTTTAATATCTTGATCCACAGAAATCCAGCCTCATAGTGCTCGCCCTACACACTATACTGGTAAAAGGGAACTGGATAATCACATATATACGGCATTAGCACACCATTTATTCATATACAAGCAAAAGTCCCGTTTTTTCGAACGGTAAAGGTACTTATGAGTTTTGGAGGATGGGGGTAGGGTGGGGTGGAAGTTCATTTCAGCTTTGCTTGACAACAAAATGTGTTTTGGAAAGTGAGAACTATGAATGCCGATTCATAATATTAGAAGAAACAGCATTTTCTATCAAATCAACGACACCGCCGATCCGATATTCAATACGCCAAGAACCACCTCCAGCTGAATTGTAAACCACATGCAAAATTTGGTAGCAATCGGAACTAAGAAAATGCGTGACAAAAATCGGGCTTACTCATTTATAGGTATAGACAAGCACAAAGTGTGAACACTATTCAACACGCCACAGCAACTAATAGTTTGTCTATTGGAAGCATTAAAAAATATGGAAAGTGAAAACTATGAATGACGATTCATGCGTGACAAAACCGGGCTTACGACGGTGACAGACTAGTCGTGCAAACGTGCGACAGCCTGTCGCTCAAAGTCGCACGACGTCGTATAACCGTGACACACTACACACGTCTAAATAAGATCATTTCCATGATGGATGGCGTGGAAAGCAAACGTCTCAGATTGTTGTATTTATTGTACTCACGAAAAAAGATAAAATAACGTAAGAGGCTACATTGGGTTCACCCATTAAATTTAGATAGAAATGTATTTGGTGCATTTGCCATACTGTTTGAAAATTTGCGACAAGATAAGAGCAAGTTTTTCAATTATTTCCGCATGTCAATTGGATCATTTGATGAGCTGTTGAGCAAATTACAAGATAGTTTGACTTTTCAGAACACTCGTCTCAGAAAAAGTATACCAGCAGCTGAGAGATTAGCAGTAACAATCAGGTATGTTGACATTTTTATTATATTATGAAAGAAATAAATGTATTTCAACAGTTATTCAAATATTTGAAATTTATTTTGCAAAATCTATTATAACATAATGAACCATTAATTACAAACCGACTTCTGGCATGCACAATGAAAATAACAAAATGAATTATCTATACATTAAAAAATGACGTAACTCGTAATTACTCATAGGATTGAGAACATGGGTGATCAGAAAATAACGGTGATGGAGATGCCGAATATTGGAAACATTCCGGATATGTCATAAATAAATGAAATGTGTAGAAACAACACTGCTTATCGTATTTATTTTTGCCATTTTCGTCCATTTCTTTAAAACTGGAGTTGATAAGATGGCACACCTCGTTTTAAGCATTTGCAGTGGAATTTCGGCATTTATATATGTCGGTGCTCTTGTCCCAGAGAACAGGGCGCTCTTCTATGGCAGATCTATATCGAACAAAATTTTAACAACAATCTTTAGATTTGATGTGACACTGAAATATAACTTCTTCAACAACACACCACAGAAGTGATATGGATACAATAAAAATACACGCGGTCGTACGTTAGTATGCACAGTGTGTCATGCCCTTCCTTTCACAGTCATCACTCAGTCGCACGTGATCGCGGACGACGACCTGTGTGGCGTGCTCCATTGGGTGCAATGGATGACTGCGTCTGTACGACTTTGTGCGACTGTCTCGCGTTTGCACGACTAGTCTGTCACCAGCATTACTCCTTTATAGATACAGTTGAGTCCACTTATAACGGCCTCGGTTATAACAGGAACTCGGATATAACCGTGACAAATCAAATCCCCGTTTTACATATCTATAAGTTTAAGTAGCAAGCACCTGTGCTATAGCAGCGCTCAATTAGCGCGAACTCGGCTGTAACGGGGATTCCACCGTATGTAAAGTTGCAATCCGCCTAAGCTCAATACACAAACACACACACACACATGCACTACACATACACCCATTCACGAAGACGCGATTGACATTGTCTCAGTGCTGTACTGTAATGTAGTCAAGATGGTCTAATTGGGGTTAGGGCAAGAGGGAGAGGAGAGGGCTGGATTAGCATGCGGTGCGGCTGTCACTGGCTAGGCACAATGACTGCGCGTGTGCTGTGATTGAGATGCCAACTGACTGGGACTGGTGTGTTTTGAATATAACAGGACTCGCTTATAAGGGGGAAACCTGCTGGTTCCATCAGTCCGGTTATATCCAAGTTTGACTGTATGATTATAGACTTTGGAAACACTTTTGTCAGAAGCACTGATATCCTTATGGTTCGACGTGCTGTCAATTGGTCGTCGCAATTACTTCGTGGCAGGTTCGAACCCCACTGATGACCAGTGCTGCTTTTTCCTGACTTTTTCATAAACAAAACTCCATTTTGTCTCTTCGTTCTTGTTGTTTTTATTGCGTTTTTTTTTCTTTTTGTTTGTTAGTTGATTTATCAATTAATCTTTAACTAAAATGTTGTTATCACTGTCTGGGTTCCTATCCCCGCCAACCCCAACCCCACCCCCAAAAGAAAAGTAGCAAATTTAGTATTTGTTACTTTCTGAATTAGCATTTCCATATTGTATTTGATTTCGTATATTTTGCAAGTAGATAATATGTATAATATTATGTAACTGCAATTCGACGAAAAAAGATCCGCGTAGAAGAGGGAGGAGGCGCTATACCTGTCCAAATCACTTTATTTTCTTCTCTATGTCTGTTGTGGGTTGGGTTTTTTGCGCTCTCACATTTTCATTTCAGCCCTGTATCGACAAGGAACCGTCTTCCCGTTATGTCGTCTATGACAATCAGTTGTGGTGGGCCAACAACAGAAGCTTCTGTTGACCCTGTCCCCCGTTTCCCTGATTGGGTGTGGGTTTGAAATGACAAGGTTTGGTGCATTGTTTTGCCTTTTTGCCAAATTTCTCATGGTAAAAACAGATCGGCCGTGATGATGATGAGACTATAGACGTTGATGGTGAGTGGCCACTAAGGGAAAATGTCCTATTGCAGGTTCCAGCGAGGAAATATTTGTCTGCTTCCTGTGCTAGAGTACGATAGTCAGTGGCA
>JARBEQ010199738.1:0-12547 GCA_030265355.1 Tritonia tetraquetra
ACCAGTCCCAGTCAGTTGGCATCACAATCACAGCACACGCGCAGTCACTGTGTCTAACCAGTGACAGCCGCACCGCACAGCCCTCCCCTCCCCCTTTTGCCCTAACCCCAATTAGACTCTCTTGACTACGTTACAGTTACAGTACAGCACTGATACAATGCCAATCGCGTCTTCACGAATGGGTGTATGTGTAGTGCATTGAGCTTAGGCGGATTGCAACTTTACAAGCGGTTGAAACCTCGTTACAGTCGAGTTCGCGCTAATTGAGCACTGCTATAGCACAGGTGCTTGCTACTTAAACTTATAGTAGAGATGTAAAACGGTGATTTGGTTTGTCATTGTTATATCCGAGTTCCTGTTAAACCGAGGCCGTTATAAGTGGACTCGACTGTACGTGTCTGCTTCAATAAGACGTTGGCCGCGTAGGTACATTAGGAGATTGTGCTGGCAGAAAAAAATCAGCACCAAGAACTGGACGTTTCACGTCGGGTATGATGAGGCGTGCGTGGTATGTACGGACGTAATGGTAAATTACGTGAACCATAAAAGCGTGAGGATGGGTGTCCCATTGGCAGTATTGGCAGCTTGTAAGCGAGGGCCAGATTGACCAGAACACTTGCCAAGCCAGGAAGTGTTAACCAGAAAACGTTTTCCAGAAAGGGTGTCTGTGATGAACAGTTGTGGGGCACGCGGGCCAGTGGAGTCTTCTGTTGGTCCCCCTGGGCTTTTCCCTGTTTTTTTGTTGAACGCGCCAAAGTGCTTGCAAGCCGGGTTACATTTGTTCCCCAAAAATAATCATATTTTGTTAACACCAAGTCTTTTACAAACGTTTTGGTATCCATCTTTTTCTTTTTTTTTGGTTATTTTTGTGCAGTAATATTTTCTGATTTGGGTCACATCTCACGAAAAATTCATTATAACCGGTCGTGATTCCCTATAACCGATTAAAATATATAGAAAAAAATCCGTTCTTCTATTTTTTTTAATCACCATAACCGGAAATTTACTATAACCGAATTCATTATAACCGGAGCTAACTGTACTATAATACCAATTAATAAAAGTGGAGCAACAACATTATGTGGAAATAATAGAGGCATATCATTATTAAGTGTACTGGGTAAAGTCCATGCTAGGATCATAGAAGAACGACTAACTGCTCTTTAAAAAATGTTAAGTCATGAACCAGACAGACAGGCAAGAATCTCTCCTCTTACCTCAAACTTTAAAAAAAATCCAATCTACATGAATATGACCTGTGTCAGCAGCATGTGTCAATAATGGAAGACATCTCGTTTGAGCTCAACAATATGATACTTTTAGATTTTGCAAAGGTATTCTACAAGGTACCTCATGAGTGCCTACTCCAAAAAAGTTACAATGTAGGATTAAGTGACCATTAAAGCGTGCTGCTTAATTTGAGGATCTCTATGAATGATGCGAACAATATCATCATAGTCCTAGTCACATCCTTAAAATGGACTTCCTTATACCATAAATGGTTCACTTCCTCTCTTTCTTCAAAGAATAAAAAGGGTTTGTAAAATTTGGGTGAATGAAAATACTCATTAAAAAAAATAGAGGAAGAGAACCAAATATTTTGCACACGTCCTCTATTTCCCCACCATTGACATACTAATACTATAACCATACAGTATGTCAGTAGCCCCCCGTATAACTTGACTTTGAGTGACTCCTCTTGCTGTGCAGGCTGATGAACATGCTCTGTGTTTTCTGCTCCACCACATGTGGTGTATCTTTTGCCTGCTCTTCCTCTAACCCTGCTGTTTACACTACCTTGTTGACGCAATCATTGTTGCTTTCAAAGAGGTACTGTCTGAAGACTACTAAAATGATTATAAGACTTGCAAAGTCTTACTTACAGTCAGTGTCTTAAGGTAAAAAAAAAATAGGTGATAAAAAAATTGCAGTTGAAAGTAATGAGCAACAACCAATTTTTTCATAAAGTTCTAGGCATGAAATGTGATGATCGAAAATATGGAAATAAGAGGAAGTATGATAATGTAAAAATTGTTACAAAAATCCTGTTGCAGCATTGTCCTCCGTGTTTGGATCACTTGCAAAAAGAAATGTTAAGCACCTTGTGTGCCTGTCAGAGTGGAACACAATCCGGCCCCTGCCCGAATTGGAAATATTGATGAGATGTGAACTATTATTACTATCAAACAATGATAATACTTTAAAACACTTACATCATATACAACGGGGGTCCCAGTGGCTGAGACCTTTGAAGCAAAAGGTACCCGGTTCGAATCTCAATGGTGACAGCTGTCTTCACAAAACCTATATGCCATTTCCCTGATCCTATGAAGGTAGGTGGGATTAAGAACCTAGTCCTATTGGAGACGGACGATAAATTCAGAGGTCCCGTGTGCAAGTTAAAGAACCCTTGGCAGTTAGAAAATGAGACGAGAAGGCCAAAAGGCCACTGTCCGGGCAAAAATAATTCCTACCACAAAAAAGTCACAGTGGACTGATCACCTGCTTGGCCTAATATCTTAATCCAGAGTAAATCCGTCTCAGAGAGCGGGCCCTACACTGTAATGGTAACAGGGACCTGGATAAGAAAGAAAGATATACAAGGGGGAAAAAAGCCTTTTATTGTAAACTGAACACTTTATTGCTTAATGAGAAATGAGATTATGAGAAATGTTTACAATATTTAATGTTATTCTTTTTTTAAAAGGTAGCAAATAATAAATCATTCCATAAGATCTCTTATTTCCCAACAGTAAAAAATGGAAATACTTGCTCATTTTGTTCCAGCAGTCAAACCAATCACAGAACTCTTATTTATTAAAACACCACAGGCGCATTTCCACATTATATATGTCACTTTCATTATAATGATGAATACTCGAGCTTGTTCAATATTCACAGTTTCTTCATTCCTTCTTTATCCATTAAGTTCCCACTACAACAAACAATGATACATTTCAAAGCAAAAATGTAAAAGTTAGGAGCTTCATTCATATTTAACACGTCATTTTCACACATTTTAATTAATCAACCATCCTTGGAACATAAACGTTGGGCATGTTGAATGAGGAGATCACAGAATTTAGTGCTGCGATGTTTGTGTTTAACACTTTCAACTTCTCGAATTAACATTTCTGGAGCTAATTCTGCAGCTTTTTTCAACACATCTGAAAAAAAAGAAACAATTGGGGAAAAGAATATGAATATTTAAGACAACAAATTTGACACCTTCCTCTGTTGACTATAAGATACCATATACTTATTCTTGTATTTTAAGCTGCTTCAAAGTTTAAAAGCTCATAATAACAAGATGTTGATTTCATATTCAATCTTGAAAAAGATTAACATCCTACATTAAAACTATTTCTACAAATTAAAAAAATATATATCACTTTATAGTGTCATTCTGTGAATTCTTATCATAATAAATGAAAAAAAGATTTCATTAGCACAGACTATTGACATTGACAGGCAAAACTGAAATTTTTTCAGCATCCTCAAAATACTTTTCGTTTCAAGAAATCAACCAAATTAAACATTGTCTTTTGTCAAGAATTGTGGATTCAATAAAAGGACATAACACAGTTCATTACATGAATTGGCTTAATTTTCATTTCTATAAAATCTAAGATCAACAAATGGCCAATCTAGCATTGGTTAACTGAAGAGAAAAATAGCAAAGAGAGGTACAGTGGAACTTGCTTAAATTCAACACCTTGGGACCGACAAAAAGAGCTGACTTTGAGTGTAGGCCTATATGCAAGGTGGTCAAAGAGAGCTAATAGCTTACACAAGGAAAAGTTAGCACGCCGTGCTAAAACTACATTACAGATTACAATACACCCATGACTTTTACATTCTTCCTCTCAATACACACTGCGCTACACCAGGCTTATCTTCAGGGATGAGGGACCTCATGGCGTAGTGATTAACGATTTTGCTTCGTGAGCAGAAGGTACTGGGTTCGAAGCCTGGCGGCGATGTTGGAATTTCCTTTGAACTTTCTCAAGTTCCATGGCTCTGACTCTGATGATTCGAATGGAATCAAGTCCTATCTTTAATATGACCTAACACGTGTTGCCAAGGGCGTAAAACTAACAAATTTAAATCTTTTCTTTTTATCTTCAGGGAAAAAAGCATGTGAGCTCCTCCACTCATTCCTTGACAAATAAATTGAACTAAGGTAGCAATGTTGTTGACATCATCCAAAACAATATCCAATGCAAAATAATAAGGACAAAAATGGGACCAATGAGAGGAGTCAACTTTATCAGGGAATTTACTTCAAGTGAGCTGTGTCATCTACATGACTTACTTAGCACAGACTCCTGCACCTGTTGTTCAGGGTCATCTAGATGAACCAGGAGACCCTGGTATAAAGCTTCAAGGTGAGCTCGATACAGACGAACATCATAGTCAGTGCCAAAACAATCAAAGTAAGCCAGAAGTGCATTGGTCATTGTCATCCGGATCTGATTACTGCTGTCATCCAAACGCTGCAAAAGATACACGCAGAGACAATATTTTAGGCCAAAAGTATTTTTATGTAGAACATTCATTTTTTTCAAAGGAAGGGGTCGATTAGAATCTTAAAAAGCATGGATTACAGGTTTCTTAAGCATAAAACATAAAAAAGAACAAGGAAATTTTGTACATCGTGTCAATAATATTCTTGTGCAATAACATTGCCGATGTATAATAAGTTTATTTGGGTAATTTTGAAACAATCAGGTCATAACAACAGTGAATAGGTACTTGAAGGTAGTTTCCCTGGACAGATCATAAACATTTTCAAAGATAATTACATCAGCAGCATTTTCTTACAAGTCATGTTGTTATGAATTGTCACCACAATGTCAAAGAGTCTCATTGAATAAAACAGTTATCTCAGTAAAGTAGCTAAATTATTACATAATGTAATTAGTGTTGTAGACTTGCATGTTGCTATGACGAATTACAAATATACATATTTTCAAGGGTAACCAATACCCCCCCCCCCCCCCCCAAAAAAAAAAACCAAAAAAAAACCCTATGTGATCATCAATATCTTTCTTTCTGTATCATTTCCTGGGTTACCTTTCGGTGTCGGATTGATCATCAATACAAAATCAGTTAATATATCAGTTTTCATTCTGCAAATAGAAAAACAAGTTTACTTTGAGCAGTTCTGGGTACATGTTGTGTAGTCGGTCTTGGTCCAGAGATGTCTGCATGAGATCAAATGTACGAGTCAAGACACGACAGCCAATTAATCTGGTGCTATGATTGTCATCCTCCATTAGACTTTGAACATGGGTCAAAACAGACTCCACTATAGGTTCCATCTGCAACATGAAAAAATGACATTGATCACTAATGTTTTATTTTTTAAAATATATAAAACTCCATTATATCAATAGAGATTAAACTTAAGGCTAGCCTCTAAATTGATTTGTGGTACTTCTTCTTCTTCGCCTCTCAGCTCCCTGTGGAGCACAGGCTATCAACAAAGGCTTTCCACTCTCTCCTGTCCTGAGCTAAGGATGTCACCTCCCTCCAAGTCTTCCTTTCCCTTTTCATCTCCCTCTCTGTCTCTCTTCTCCATGTTGTTCCTGGCCTGCCCCTGGATCTACTCCCTTGTGGATTCCATGTCAAACTTTGCTTTGCAATGTTTTGTCTCGGTTGTCGCAAGGTGTGACCTATCCATCTCCACTTCCTTTTCATAAGCTCTGTTGCTACTGGGAGCTGGCCAGTTCTGTTGTACAGTTCTGCATTGCTGATCGTATCTGGCCAGTGGACATTCATGATGCGTCTCAGACATTTATTTGTGGTACTAATGGGATATAATTCATTAAATACAAATAAAAAATGTAATTTGGGACCTTTTCAAAATTGAAGAGTACACATGACAAAAAGCAGAAATACTGACCTTCTCTTTAGTAAGAACACCACTTTGTAACAGAGCCCACATGCAAGAAATAGCTGTTGTGCGAATACCACCAGCTGTCCTTCCAGCTTTCCACACACAATTTGGGAGAATCATATCTGATACCACTGTCACAGCAAAGTCAGCAAAGTGATGCTCTGAATCTAAAGTTGAGGCAGCGCTGATGACAAGGCGAGACAAAAGGGAGAAAAATTTTAGCCGTAACTCAGGATCCTTATCAGGTTGGAGGTTGGTGGTAATGATGGGAATAATGTCTTCCAAATGCCTTCCCACAACAGGACCTGGGAATAGAATAAAAGAATCAGTCATATTTCTCAAGGAAATGGCAATGAAAAATATCAAAATGTGCACACATTTTCCATGTTTTTTCTTCACCAGCTTACTATAGTCAGATTAGCTATAGACATGGAATCCATACAAGATTACTCTACGATACACCGCCCCCCAATTTAAAAAAAAAAAAAAATGATAATCATCATAATAATATATAAATAAATAAATATCAATTTTAAAAAAATAAAATTGAAATACAGGTTTAGAAAAAAAGGCGCACAAGATACCTGCCATAAATGCATTATATTTTGCTAGACTGGCAAAAATTGGCTTTGTATTACAAACTAATTGATGCAACAATGATCGGAATATTTAAAGTTTAGAAGTGGAAAACTTTCACTATAATTTATGAAATTGAATATCTGTGAACAGATTGCAAACAGAAAGTATGTGTACCTGCTTCAATCAGTAAGGCATCAAAGATAAGCCTTTCTGGAGAGTGATTAGTCCACAAGTTGATGCCATCTCCAAAGGAATCAATAAGAGGTTTGGTGTGTTGGTCAAATAGCTCACTTTTGTTTGATAAATCTTGCAGTTTTGCCAGAGATTCAAGATACTCATCAGCCTGTGAAGGTATCCAATAGATTTTATCACAACAGTAACAAACACCAAAAATAGATTACAAATGATGCAAAATGGATTGTCTCTCCAATCATCCGCTAGTGCCCACTACCAACTCACTTTCATTTCGGCCACAATCAACCACATCTACTCATGGTTCATTGGAATACACCCGTTTCTGGTTCACTCCATTTTCAGTGTGATTTCCTTTTACAGTGATGTAAATTATATTGTCGTTCGTAGATGAGGTTGAAAACTACTCTTGTTTTCATAATTTGCCTAATTCCTCCTGCTCAAAGTGAAGTTCATGTTGCAGTCGCTGTTTGTCACACCCCTTTCATGAGTGATTTCACTTTGTTGTGATATAATAATAAAGTGGAAATCTACATGGTACATTTTTTCTATCGTCTTCAACTTACTTCGGAGACTGGTTTGATTATAAACATGGGGGAATAATGACTAGTGTAACATATTCATTCCTCTTCCTTTTCATTGTTGTTTCATTTTATCATTAATTTTGAAAAAGGGACATCCTAAATTTGTTACAAAGTTATGCCTCTTTTAGTGAGAAACTGGGCCAGCTAATTGGGACATTTTGCAAGGGATAAGTCATTCATTAGTTATGACAATAATATAGAAAAATGACAAACACCATTTTAAAAACCCAACAGAAAATCATTGAATTGGTGCACACTTTCTTTAAACACATGTATAGGATACATAGGAATCTAAATGGTCACTTTTAGTCCTAGGTTAAAAACACTCTTATGACAATGAGAATGTTAGTATCCAAACTTTATAGGCATGACATGTGATTTCAACTAACTTGACAGAAGTTACAAAGTAACTGAGTGGAAAAGTATTCTCCATACACATACGTGCCAATCCTCAAGCAAACAAAATGCCACAAGAAAAGTTTTTGATGTAAAATTCAAGAATTGAAATTGAACCCCAACCGTTCAGAAATGTTCTCTGTGAGAAGCGCCTATTTCATAAAAATTGCCCCCCCCCCCCCCCCCCCCAAACTCGATGTCGAAGGATCTAGCTCCCCGCCATTAGTACCAATAAACAACTCGTCATTTTAATTCAAATCTATTGTTCTTTACAAAAAGTTGTAAAATGTTACATTTCATGAAAAAAATCGTGATTTATGGAACTAAATCATGAATCGTGATTTCCCCCAAAAGTACAAAAAAAATCATGTTACGAAAAAATTGTGACAGTTAGCAGGTATGCATACACACCACCGGACCAGGTTCAAATCCTAACACAGACTTTTGAATAGGTACAGTAAAAGCATTTTTCTTGCGGCCTACTCTTAACTGCCAAGGGTTCTTTAATGTGTGCAACGTGTACACGGGACCTCCAAGTTTATCGTCCGTCTCCGATAAGGCTAGGTTCTTTGATCCCACCTACCTGAATAGGATCTGGGGAGTGGCATATAGGTTGTCACCAAGTTTCAAGGAGAAAAATAACCGACAGTGTCGCTGTCAGGAATCGAACCTGGTACCTTTCGCTTTGTGCCACTGGGACCCAGATTGTATATATGCAAAATATAAAAGAAGATTGGAGGAATGGTGGATTTACTTTTTCTTTCAGCTGACTGTTCTGATGCATTGCAATAACGCACATAAGAAGTTCAAACACATATTGGCTGACAGGCTTCACTTCTGGTCCCATCACTCCCATCAAAGAGTGACAAAAATTCAGAATCTGTATTGAAATGATAGAAAACGTTCTCAAGAATAATTCAAAACATATGCTAAAGGCAAATATAAATAAAGACATCAAAGAAAAAGAACTAGAGAAAAAAAGACATGCCAATGACTGGGAAAGTCCAAGAATGTAGATGGTCTGAATGCATTGTACATAGACTTATTTCAATTACAAAGTCTGATAGTAATCAAATACAATAGTAATTATAATCATGAACAAATATGTTTATTTTTCATAACACAAAGAATATCTTAAGGAACCAACATTAATTTACCTGCTCATTCATTTTGTCTTCCAGTGAATGGCAAACATCTGGGTTGACAACAGCTTTGACCAAGTCTTCTTGATATGGCAGGAGAGAAAGTTTAGATGAGCCCCGTAAAATGCCAGCCATTGTCATGACAACACCATATGACAGAGACTGCCGAAGGCCAACTAAGACAAGCTTCTTCCAAATTTCTGGTTCCACAAAGTAACCTACCAACTCAGCAGACCGTTGAACCTATCAATGAATGTATAAATATATCAGATCTAAAAATTTGTATCCAGAGTGTTTTCATCTCAATATCCAACAAATAACAGACACCATGTATCGTGATTCTGTACGTATTTATTCTACAAAAGGAAATTGGATAAGAAAAAAAGAAAGGACATGACAACCAAGAGAAATATTGTCAATGATTTCTAGGCTGGCGGTGCCTGTATTTACTCATTCGCCACTAAATCGCCTAACGTCGCCTACAGAAAAATCAAAGCCGTTCACTAAATCGCCTGTTGTCGCCCGTGACACGCCCCCATTCTTTCGTTTTCGACAGTGTCCGGTTTCGGTTTCTATATAAACGGAAATCCGGGTCTAACCTTGGATCGATTACGCCAATAGCCACAACGAGGCAATTGGCTTTGTCTCCACGTTTGAATTTTCCAAATCCGATCATTGCTTGTTGAGATATTGAGTTGTGAACACGCCGTATTGTTTTTCGCTGTGATTTCCATTTTGAAACAACAATGGAGAACGGGTGTGATTTCTTTCATGGATGTACCAGAGATTTCTTTTCGACAAGTTCCTTACTGGGACTCTTTACTACGACGAATCGGTAGATAAATACCAATTGTTGCGTCATCCTTTTTTACCCCCTTTTTCATGTTTAGTTCCTTTCCCATCATAAGTTTTTCAACTGCTTTCTCTAATGTCTTCTTACTTTTCTTTTCTTCTTTATTTTTGTTTTGATGTTCTGTGATTGAATGTATTTTCTATTGCTTTCTCTAACGTGATTCCTACTTTACCTTTCTATTTAGACTAGTATTTTGTTGTCGTGATGTTCCGTAATTGAATGTGTTGTTCTTTGTGACTTGATGTTATGACCGGCTTGGTGTTGTGAATAGGTGTTGTAAATCTGTATATTTTCCGCCTATTTATTTATGTCTCCTCTATCCCCCCCCCCTCCCTTTTTTTTTCCTATATATGTCTCCTCCACAGCTATGTAGCATTTATATGTATTATATATTGATATAATTTACTTTTTCTCTATCTTTGCCGTGACACTTGTATCAATTAGTGTGATTCTGAATGTGAATTCTGACTTCAATATTTTTTTTTATCACAACATACTTGTAGCCTATTATAAAGTTATATTTATCTAAAACGTCATTCTTTTCTGTTTATTATAGTATTTTTTTCTTTTTTCTGAGGTAAAAATTGTATTTTTTATGATTTTTAAAAAATACATCACCCTCTAAATTTGGAAGAGTAATTCCCTTAGTGAGACCCATTGTTTATCTTGGTGTCAGGCCAGTGGCGAATGAGTTAAGTAATGGTAACAAAAATCAAAAGCAGACTATCATCATATATACTTCTGTATGATGATTGTATACTTTCACTTTCCTCGTATAAAGTTGGCCATAAATATCATGCAAACTGCAGGTAAAGGAAAGACAATGATATCAATACAATATATTCATACCACTTTGTATGTATGTGTTGTCATATTTTTTAGTAATTAGAATAGTTATTAGTTTTCAATTTGCATTGCCAATGCAAGCCAATATACTTACATCCTTGACGACTCTGGGCTCTTCATCATGACATGCTTTATACAACCCTGTTAGCAAGATTTCAATGTGTTGAGTGACATATTCCTCTGCATTGATGAGAAGCCAGTATAGGAGAGAGGCAGATTTGATCCTTGTGTCCACAACCCAGTCACCCAAGTCCCTCACCAAACCTGGGAGCACTTTTGACAAATGACGGTTGACCAAAACTCGACAACCAAGGTTGGGTCTTTCAACTAAAAGACATCAATTTAAGAAAATAGATAAATACGTTAAAAAATATATAAATACATTTACTATTTGTTTGATCAAACCCCATCAAAATCGCGTAGCAGTGTTGGGAACAGCCCCATGTTCAGTCATGAAAGGCACACAAGATACCTGCCATAAATACAGGCACCATGACCACCAAACATGGCTGAACACAGAGCGGGAAATGCTTTGGATCACTCAGACAAGCAGGTGATCAGAGTGTCCATAACTCTTTCCTGGCACCATGAGCAATATTAATCAAAGACAGGCCAATACACAAATTACTGTAGCCCTTGTGGATACCTCCTCAGCTGTTGATAAAAACCGGGACGTTCTACCACTCTGGGCACATATTTACTAAGAGGTTCAAAATAATTAAATTTGACACCTTATCCATGCAATGGTGATCCGCTGCAAAAACAAAAAATCCAAACGCTATTAAATAAAAATAATAATAATTTTTAAAAGAACGGGGAAAAAATTAACGAATTACATCATTTTTATTTTATTTTTTTAATGCAGTAATACGCACAGACATTCATTTTAAAATCATAAAACTTACCTCCAGGAGGATAATGGCTTGGAGGCAGGGCTTGAAAATCCAGTTTGTCCTTTAGATCATCTTCATTTTCTCTCTCATACTTTAAACCTGAAGTGGCATAATCACACAAGCCTTATCATATTATAATCATTGTGACAAAGTACGTCAACAAACTATTCCTTAAAGGCTGACCCAAGGATTTCTCATTTTATTTTCAGCCAAGCACGCTGGTCATAGTGCGTCTGTGCAGTTTACTTATAAGCATTGTCATTTCCTACAGGACATAGTCCTCAATCAATTCATTCCATCCATCCCAGTTGTTTTTTCTATCCATTTCTATCTCTCTGTGAACACAATACCATCTCTCTTTCATCTCTATCTCTTTCCGTCTTTTCTATCTCCTCTCTCTCCAATGTCTTTCATCCTTTTCAATTGCTTTGGTAAAATACTTGTTTTTCTGTGACAACAGCACATTGTATCGCAGATCTAGATGTAAATTTGATCTATGTGTCTAGTTTTGCGCTTGTTATCCATACTTTATGCATCATCTAAAATCAATAAGGTTCAAGGCCCAGTGCTGCTATTGAGCTTTGATAAAAAAAAAAAAAAATGTAAGTACTTTTCACTGGTGTATTATCAGCAGAATAAAATTGTATAAAAAATAATCCACCTAATACAAAAATGTTTTTAATCTATTAATTATGACAACAAAACAACTCAAACTTATGATAAATGTTTCAATGGCTTCCACTAACCAACATCATGCCACAATCCCTCTGCCAGCTCTCTGATGTCAGCTTGTTCATCCGACAGACTGGTAAGTAATAATGGAATGAGCTTTGCGTGATAAGAGTATCTGTCAGGCAGGTCAAGCAGCCATGTTCCAACTACTTTAGTTAAGGCTCTGCGTACTGTTGGGCTCTATTATGGCATGAAAAGTAGAATCACGAGAGATGTATTAGTACAATTTGATGAAGTAGTCGACTACCAAAGCCTTTAGCTCAGTATGAATTCAGACAAAATTTCAAAACTTTAAATAATAAAAATAATACGGCCAAATTGATAACGAAGCAGAAGAGACTTCCACACTCAAAGCCTATTCTTTTAGAATTACATTGGCTACCTGTACGAGAGCGTATTGGTTATAAAATTGCTTTGTTATGTTATAA
>JARBEQ010199848.1:0-12543 GCA_030265355.1 Tritonia tetraquetra
TGATCCAGAGAAATACAGCCTCATGATGCTGGCCCTACACTGTAATGGTAAAAGGGAACTGGATAAGAAAGAAGAAAGAAAGAAAGACAACAGAGGTAGGGCATGTTCCTTGTCCTGTGTGACCTAAGTGACAGTTGTCTCCATTCCTATACACAATCAAGAATGGATTAAGGTTAGGAAAAAAAATTTCGCTTCAAAAAGCATGAAGATATACAGGGAAAAAAAATGAAATTCGAAATGTTTTTCAATGTATGATCAATTTCACAATACTTAAAGAATCAAGTGCTGATGATGATCCATTTCTTCATGGGCACCAGGCAAAACTGCTCGAATTTTATTGGAAGATGTTCAATCTACACCCCCCCTCCCTCCCCCACCTTTCTCGCTAACTGCCTGCTTTTCGCCATGGTACGGATTGGTTATTTTGTTCTTTCAAACATTTCGTTATAACGCCATTCTCTTTAACCCTTAAACTACCATACAGCACCCTTGACCGTAAGCTACAGCATCACCCGAGATCACCACAGATGATCAAGTGAATGGGCGGTATCTTATTGTGTGTGTTAAAGAGCGTAGAGGAAGCCGTTACTGTATCCGGAAGTGTAGACGGCATATTGCTGTGTCAATATCGCCGTTTACCACCTATTTCTGTATCATCTACTTTCATTAAAATGAATTGTTTACTTTGATGGCTTATTTTGTCTCCCGATTGTTGCTGGTCAAATATTTCAAAACATCGTAAAAATGAGAAAGATGATGGAAATGATGGCATTATTAAGCATTATACAGTACTGGATATTGTACAACAGGCGTCCAGAAGTCATTTCCATGAAAAATGTACAATGAACAGAAATGCGAGAGTGGAAAATTGGACACCTCCAATTTTTTTTCTTCTTCTTCTGGTTACAACAAAATATCTCCCTTATATTGGTAGTTTAAGGTTGTAGACTTTAAAACGCCAAGTTTCCTTTGGTCCCAGAGTTGGCGGTAAAACGAGGTTTCAGTTTCACTGTTACTGAAAATATTTGGCTGTGGTCAGTCATACCGAAGTGAGGTCAGCATCTACAAGAACCCCCCCCCCCCCCCCATTTAAAAGAAAAAAGGAATATTTTATTTGCATCATCTAGAGAGATTGTGATTGTCTACACAATAAGACAGAAATTCAAAAACTTGAAATTGTCAAAAGAATTGGAGACACTTGGAGAAAATAAAGCTGTATGGTTTTAACAGTGACAAGAACAACAACCCATTCACAAAACAAAACCATCATTATAATATATTTACAATTCCCCTAAGGATATCAATATGATACAACACGCCATGAATATGAAATGTCATACAGAGAGACGTAAGTTAAAGGTCTGTTCTGAAAGAACCAAAAGTAAAAGAAAGCTGATATTGTCAAATGCCTGCCTTTTTAGTGTTTTAGAGTGCTTTCAACACTGAAAAGGGTTGCTTCAGAGCCATGATAATGATAGTGTTTACAAAACACCATTGAAACACCAAAGTAGTTTTCTCAGAAAGCAATCTCTAAAATATCACACCTCATGCCCAATTCAATGAAGCAAAATCAAAATTTTTCGGATACATTTCAATCACTCATGCGCCGCTTAAAATCATATGATAAGGGTAAGAGCACTTTTTCAACATTAAGGACGTTTTTAAACTGCCGCTTTGACAAACTATCTAATCTAATTTCCATCCCTCAAGATGATTCTTTTTCATTTATACAGGATATATCGCAACCATGGAATTCTTCAATAACAATTTTTTTCCAACACAAATTTCAAAGATAATAGATGATTCACAAATATGAATTACATATTATGCTTTGTATATATTATATCACATGCTACGTATAACATCCTTTCACCCTTCATACGCATCCTTTTGAAATCTGATCAGAAAAGTTAGTCTTGTACAATAGACAATTTCATATAGGTATCAAATACTGTTAGTCTTCTTATTCTATATCTAATCTCCAACATTCAACATTGTCAATATTTCAATACTGACTTGAACAATATAGAAAATTCTCAAGTAGGGTAATTTATCTTTTGGGAGTTCTAAGGTGCTTTTGATTGCAATTATGTCAAATCAAAGCCTACATATAATCTTTTAACCAAAAAAGTCTATATAGAGACCATTGTGATGAGGTTGACTGCTATCATTCACTGATCACTTTGTAAACTTGTTGGAGTTGACAGATTTATCAGATTTTAGAGTTCAAAATCTAAAAAATCTTCCAAACATCTAAGCAAACACATATTTTCATTGAGCTCTCATCATACCATTTTAAACATACCCAACAACAAAAAGCAAACATTTGGTAATTACGAGGGCAGAATAAAATATATCCAAAATGTCTTTGGTAGCTAATTATTCCACCTGTGTATCCAAACTAATTGTTATCAAAATGATGCATGAACAATATTTTTAAAAACCCAGGATAAATGATTTTTTAAATGAAAATTAAAAAAAGAAATCTTTTTTTTTGGTTATCTAATCATCTTTTATACAGGAAATTGCACTTAGTGTTGTTTTTGTTTATATTTAAGACTCGCACTAAACTAAAACTTTAAATAGTACAAAAAATAATATTCGACAGTAAGAGGCCATTCAGAAAGTTCACTTTAACAACTGAGATTTATTCACATATTATCAAGGGCCAGTACTATTTTTTAAATTAAAAAATTTAAGAAAATTTTAAGTCAGAACATTCAAGAATTAATCTGCCGGATTCAAAATGCATCTATGAGTATGAGTAGAGGTAACTGAAATTAATGATGTATAGAAAAAAATTGCCAACAAGAGATAATATTACTTCAGCTTTAACAGAAGTTTCCATCAACTTTTCAGGTCAGCAATAGAGTATATATATATATATATATATATACACCGATTTTTAGATTTAAAAATTGTTTCTATTTGTTTTTCAAATTTAATGAGAAACTTGAATCTGTGAATGCTAGCTTCTCTGCATGCTGTTCATTATCACATGAAATGAGACAAAAGAGGAGATACAATGGAAATACAACAGGAAAATATAGTCATGGAACCCTAGGAGGTGAAATCAGCAGTTCAAAACATAAAATGAGCTAATGTTTAATTCAAATAATATTTTTGTTTTCAATTAATGATATCTTGTTTGGCAGTGATCAAAGGGTCTGCAAACATTGAGAGCATGTTGCCATCAGTACAGGCAACAATTACGTGTAGAGGGAAATTCGATTACTCTAAAAGCTGTTTCACACAATCAAATAAGCTCACTGTTGTGACGCTCTCAAAGACTCAAAGCACCTATTAATTTCAAAGTCATTATGGTACTACAATTTCATAAACTTCTAAAAATACATTTCAATTTCAGCTCATGTTTAACTCTAAGCCAATATAATATTTGTTACACAATATATTTAAAATATAATATGGTGACTTGGATTGATAATTTCATATCTATATACAAAAAATGTCATCCTGACTTTAACTTTAAGTGCAAAATAAAGACATTTTCAACTGATTAACACTTTGACTCCACATGCCCCAATCAGTAATTTCCCCCTCCCTCCACATAGGTAGCAATGGGATAATCACAGAGGGGTAGAGTCCTAAAAAAAATATCCCTTACACATCTGTTTCCTCATAAAACTACACCAAATTTTCAGGGAAAACTATAATCATGAGTATGAGATAGAAATTAGTGATAAAAATATCATAATTTTAAACTAAATAACCAAAAATCCACAATCTATGGGAAGCTCAACCAAAAATGGACCTGATACGTTTTGAATTATTAAAACTAGTACTAGGGTCTAGGTTGCATAGAAACGCGTTGAATCGATCAGAAAGTTTAGTCTAGACAAACTAGCTCATAAAATCAAGAATATCCAGCGATTCAAGTGTTGTATAGTGAAATCACAAGAAAAAGATGACCGACTCAACATGCAATGGTCCCCGAAAAATGAGATCAATGAAAAAGACGTCTGAAAATTGAGAAAAAATTATGAAAAACACCGACCAAAATCACCCGAAACGATTAGAATCGAAAGCTACACATAGTTAAATATAGTGTATCCGTTATCTAAAGCACCGGAATGACTGACAGCTAAGCTAAGTCACCGACCTGTGGAGGCAACGGAAAATACGGCTGGTCGCCGGGCAACATGTGGAGTCAAAGCGGGGAAAGTCTGCAAAATTTTATCGCAAGAAATACCACAGTATGTTACGTTACAAAATTAAATGGTTAGTTTTTATATCCAAATAAATATAAAAAGAAAAATGATTTTTATGACAAGATGTCACCTTCACACATTTTCAGTCGATGCAGCCGCACTGCTTTGAGCGTTTTCTTTAAAGTTTGGGACAGGAAGTTTACCAGAAACTGATGTACTGGATGCAGATGATGGCGGGGTTGTTGGGGGACTTGTGGGACTTACTGGTCCTTCGTCCTCCATTGATGGCCAGTTCGGGGTCGTATCAGGTTTATTGAGGCGCTCATTCAATGCTTTCAAAGCAAGTTGTCTGGGGGGAGAGATTCAAAATAAATTTCATTATATATTCAAATATTATCTTAAGTAACAATCCATATCTTATTGAAATATGATTGAGAATAAATACATAAATAAATCATTGACAACAAAAAAAGACATTAATTAGGCCCAATCAAAGACTGACGGTTTTCACTCTTTCTTCATTGGGATTGGCAAGAAAGAAAGAATCATATCCATATCATAGGTAAACTGTTTTGTGTGTGCTATCTCAGTGCAGGTGATATTTATATCATCCGCACCAGTGTTGTTGATGACCAGGATTCACACACATGTTTTTTGTCGGGCATTATAAAAAGGTCAATCAAGCCAAAATTCTATAATATTTCACTTTTATATATATATAAAAGTGAATTATACATTGAAAAGCCTAACAGGTGAATGATACAAAAACTACATTTTATTTTAGCACAAGCGCTTTCGACATTCTCTTCAGGTGCCGTAATGATGTTTTAGGATTTTCTGAAAATCTTTTGCAGAACCAATTGGATACAATTTACATTCACTTTAGAATGATCTCTCCCCTGTCAGTTTTCCTTTAACCTGATAAAAAAAATGTTACTGATACTGAAACTCAGGGGAATTATAAGTAAAATTATAACAAACATGCATGGGATTCTAATTCTAAGGGTCAAAAAGGTATGCACCATCCAAAGTGGCAAATTTTCCCAGTTCACTAAGGGGTGACCACAAGGGTTACATTAATTTGTTTTTAATGGCCTTGCTTATGATTGTGGCGATTTGTGCTATCATTTTATTCATTTTGATTCTATCGTGGGTGGACCTCTAGTCTATACACCCCAGCCTTCTGATTCGCCTTGTGTTCAGACTGGGGGTACCCACAAGGGCTAGTAATTTGCTTATTCCGTCGTTGATTAATACTGATCAGTGTATTGCTTATGGTGCCAGTAAAGAGTTGTGGACACATTGCGCTGACCACCTGCTTGTCTGAAATTCTTTGATCCACAGCAATTTCCAACCCTGTGTTCAGCCATGCTTGGTGGTTGGGGTGCCTGCATTTATATCTTGTGTGCCTTTTATGACTGAAAATGGGGTTGGCCCCAACACTGCCCTGCGGTATTAATGGGGTTTGATAAACAAACCAACAAAAGTACACAATGATTTAATCAATGCTCACTTTCTTCTTTCTGCATCATGTGGCTCTGTTCCTGGCAGTGTGACAGTGATGGTTGTTGGGGAACTGACATCGTATCTTCTTTGTGGTTTCTTGCATAGTTTGACCTTCACCATGACGCCAAAGAATGAGTTTGAGATAACAGAAACCAAAGGCTGAAGCTGACTTGGGAAGAAACTGCAGAAAAGCACAAATAGCAATTAGTAGTGTTAGCTAAGATATGAAACATAATAAAATTAGTTGCAGACCTCACAACTTCTCAACTTCAGATGGCGAGATTTGAGAGGAACAGTACGGAGATGTCATAAAATCCAGGAAGATCACCGTAAAAAATGTTAAACACCAAATTACATGTCAAGTCTACTTATAGTAATATACTTTGAATACACAGACAAATTCACATATACATGACTCATCAGCACTGCATTATACTAGTTTTATATGCTCTTTTTGCTGCAGCAACAATCCAAATTCAATTGTCAACAATCAATTGAAATGTAAATAAAATGAACTCTGTGTAGAAGAAGACTATTTATTAACACCCCTGAAGTTTTTTTTCAATTTTCTTTGTTTTTTTTGTTATCCAAACCACATTATACCTCTGAGGGGTGTCGTGGCCAGCTCAATGTCCAGCATTGCTGAACACAGAGCAGAAAAACTCTGGATCAGATAGATAAGACAAGCAGGTGATCAGCTCACTTGAATGGCACAATGAGCGTCACATTTGCCCAAGTTTTGGCCATAACAATATCTACTTTTGCCTAGGTAGTAAACCCCTCAGCTATAAGAAAACTGAGAAGATTTTGCCACATAAGGCATTCCATTTTTTGTGCACTTATATATGGTACCCTTATATATAGCGGGGCCCATGCATCCCGGTTCCGCTTGAGCAAACTCTACCGTCATGGTGTGTTGACTTGTGATGGACATCCTGCGCTGCAAAGGCTTAGTAATCGATTGGTATTGTAATATCACTGGTACACATGCTGTACTAGGGTTAAAATGGGCCTAGAGAAAGGGTTTACTATAAGTCATGATATATTTGAAGAAAATAAAAATGGAATCAATAAAATTTGCTCAAATATTAAAGAAAAAAATTACCTGGCAAAGCTAAAATTGTCTGCCATATCCCCACGATTACCATTAGAATGCTTCTGATAAAATCTTAGATACACCCAACTGACAACGATTCCTGATCCGAACATGTACGGATAGGGGCCAGGCAAAAGACCAGCTACGCGAAACAAAATAATGAGAACTAAAATCAGCAATGGAATGTGAGTATTTCGAAGCTTCCCAAATGGTAAGGTTGCCAAGCAGTGGTCTGGCATCACTTGCTTCACCGCCACACAAAATCCTGCGATATATCCTGATAATCCATAAATGTGGACATCAAACAAATACTCTTCATTGAGGGTCACCAAGTAGATGAAAAAATATAAGAATGCTGTAACAATTCCAACCCCCAAATTAACTATCACGAAAAATAAAAGCATGTCTGGTGCACCCCACAAGGGCTCAAGGAGTTTTCCAAAGAGAATGATGACTGCAATATCTGCAAGGACATGCCACAAGTGGAGCTCAACAAAACAGTAGAAAACGAAACTGTAAACACGAAAGTTCGGTGGCATAACATAGCCAGGGGTAACAGTGATATAAGATATTGCTGAAGAGATGAATGAGAAAAAATATCCAATGATAACAGCTATTGCAACAGCCTTGACAACAATGCTACTTTTCCCCACTGCTGCAGAAAAGTGGTCTCTTAAAATTGGAATTTTCCCTTGAACCATGGACGTCGCCATTTTGAACAATGTTATTCTTCCTGACGTCACCACAGCCAACTTGGTGACCGGATGACATCAAGGGTCTGTCTAAACTAAAAACATTGCAGCCAAAACAAGGCATTATCTTACAAAATATTTCTTCTTAAATTAAGTGACGAATGGTGCCATCTACATTAACGATGGGTATTGGTGATGAAATGATATAAGTAAAAAATGAACGAAGATTTTGACAGCAACATTTTTATTGAAAACATAGCTCACGTAAAAAGTTGTGAAGTTTGAAATGACAAAAAGAAATGTTATTCATCAGCTGAGGGAAAAGAAATTGGAGTAAATATTTTTTGAAGTTTTGGATATCTATTTTACTGGTGGTCAAATTTTATGATAGTTCATGCAAGACCCTCTCTATTTCACGAAGTTTTTGTTCATGTCATGATTTGTTGTTTTTCTTATACATTTAGACTGACCTATCAGATCTATTTCCGTTAAGGGGTCGTAACTGATTCTACTCGAACAACTTCCTACTTCTTCTGCTGTGCACTTTCGGACGGGCAGTATTGACTTGTTGGGTGTAACTTAATAGACATACAAAGGAAATAGTTACTTTACACTCTAAAAATGTCCCATCAAACTGGAATCACAGGTGACAATCGTATATCTTATTTTGTTCTGTCGTTCTGTACTGTGAGCTCTTATCATTTTGACATTTATGGTGACGAAAAGGAGGTGTGGCAGGCATATAACGAATGTAACGTCAATACAAATCCTGATTATAAAGTCTAGAGGACAATGCATTACCCGTGTCCTGCGATTGATAAAACATTGTGTTCTACCCTCTTATCATTGAAAGTGAAAGTTTGATTTTTCCACTAAGGCCCACCACTCACTAGGTACCCTTGGCAGTCTGGGGGGTTGGTGTAAACAAAATAAAAAGTGACTAAGTTGGGTTCAGATATGGTGTGAAACAAGGCATTGGGTGACTCTGTGTCTGGTGCAAGACGGTCTTGTGCAAGATGGTGGGAACAGATGTGTTAGGTGTGAAAAA
Organism: Tritonia tetraquetra; assembly: GCA_030265355.1. NCBI lineage: Eukaryota > Metazoa > Mollusca > Gastropoda > Nudibranchia > Tritoniidae > Tritonia > Tritonia tetraquetra. The sequence goes on from JARBEQ010199848.1 coordinate 8,512, forward strand.
TGATCTGACCGGTTAAGTGTGTACAAGGAGGTAGACTAGCACAACAATACATCTTTTGCCGTGAATAGAGAGAGGGAGAAGAGAGAGAGAGGAATGGGCAAGGGGGAAGAGAGAGAGAGAGAGCGTGTATAAATACATAATCTAATGTTTATTGTCAACTGGCAGGGGTAATTGACCTTGGCGACCCAGCGGTCAACAAGGGTTTTTATGCGGGTGTGTGCGGTAGGGTGTAGAGGGAGCGAGAATACCACAGTGTGTGTGAACATGTGATACTAACTGATTACTGATTGTTGCCCATAACACAGGGTCATTGACCTTGGATGGATGAACACCTGTTTGTTGTCGTAGTGTACTCATTATGATAAGTTTAAAAGATACTGTGGTGCAGTGAGAACTGGATGGAAAATTATAATTTAACCGCAGTGGTGCAGCATTATAATTTTATGACATTTTGAGTTGGCCTTATTGGGAGCTTCGTGGCGTAGTGATAATGCTTTCGCCTTGTTAGCATAAGGTACTGAATTTTAATCCTGGTCGGGACGTGTGATTTTTTCCTTTGAACTTTCTTGAGTTTCATGGCTCTGACCCTGTATTCCATTGGGGGGAGAGAGAGAGAGGTTTTTAGTTTGATTTTTAAAAAAAGACAACTTCATAGCTATTAGTATGGTGCCAACGGTTGGGCATTCTCATTCTCTTTCCTTTTTAAAAAAATTGTAAGCTCTGTGGCTTTACTTACTTCCAGGCGGGGGACGAGAAGTGGCGTGCGATGCGATTATAACTTGTGTGACGCGGGTTAAGATGATGGGACTGAATGATAGTTTTAATCTGCAAGAAAAGATTCTGTGTTCGAGTGTAAATCTAAATCTTAGAGATAATCTTCGATTTTTTCAAGTGCCCAAATTCTGTCATTTTGGAAATTCCTTTTTCTGGTTTCATCAATAAAAAAACTCATCAGATCGAGCAAGAAAAACACAAAATCCCAACATCCGATTCACTTAAAAAGTCGCAGAACCACACCCGGTCAGACACGTTTTTTTGTGACAGCTTCAGAACTGTCGTTTGATGAAATGCTCTCGCCCTAGTAGAAACCAGGAAATGATAAAAAATGCTTGATTGTGTTTTCTTTTCGCTCTTCTTACTCTCTCAATTTCTTCTTGAAGATCAGCAATGATCTTCTTTTCCTGACCTAAGTTCTCTAAGATTTTGGGTTTGAGCTTAGAAATAGTGTAATCTTTAAAAAATATAAACATCTTTTGATGCTTTGGCTGCCAGGTTTGGCTGGCCGGGGGGGGGGGGGGGGGTGTTAGGTATCAAAATTAAATGAAGAGAGTAGTGAAATTTTATTTTTAAGTTCCAAAATATTCTTTTTACAGCTGATTCCCACACTCTAATTAATTCTAAAGAGATTTAATAAATACTTTCACACATTTTTAGGTTGAAAATCAAATACTTCTCTTTTTTTCTTTTACAGCAAATGACGACCTCAGAACTTTTCTTGCCAGCGCCAAAGGTGGTTCTCACAGACTTGTGAAAATTGTCATTGATAAAGGTAATTTGTGAAATTGACGTTGTAAATGAATTGTAAAAAGGAAAAGCAGTGGTTGAAATGAGGTCAGCAAAAATTGAGGCTAAGTACAAAGAATTTTTGGGACCTCCCCTAACCCTAACCCCTATCGTTTGATTGCTTTGTTTGATTTTTTAACAACTTCTATTCATTAGAACAAATGATAGAGAGAAGCCGTTGTTGGCTTAGAGAGTGTTTTGTATTGTTGATACATTTCTCATTTTATTCATTTATTATGAAACCAGTTTTGAGGCAAGCCGCGCTCGATAATGTACGCTTTTATAAAGTATTGTTGGAGGTGAGGTGGCTGAATGGTTAAGGCAAATGAGCAGATTTCCATGGCGAGGGGGTTTGTGGGTGAACCTTACACCGCAAGGTACTAAAAGGTTATTGATAAAGAAAGAAAGAAAGAAAGAGGGGGTTTGTGGGTTCTGAACTATATACCATGAGCTGAAGTTCTTGAATGAAATGGAATCAGCCTACTGTAGACAAATCTTTCTTTCTTTCTTATCCAGTTCCCTGTTACCATTACAGTGTAGGGCCCGCTCTACGAAGCGGATTTACTCTGGATCAAGATATTAGGCCAAGCAGGTGATCAGCCCACTGTGACTTTTTTGTGGTAGGAATTAATTTTGCCCGGACAGTGGCCTTTCGGCTTACTCTTCTCGATTTCCAACCACCAAGGTTCTTTAACGCGCACCACTTGTACACAGGACCTCTGAATTTATCATCCATCTATGATAGGACTAGGTTCTTGATCCCACCTACCTTTCATAGGATCAGGGGAGTGGCAAATAGAAGAAAAACAACAGCTATCGCTGTTGGGATTCGAATCTGGTACGTTTCACTTCAAAGACCAGGATGTTAAATGCTGATAAGCTATAACTAGGCCCTACTTAGTCATGAGTTCAGTATCTTTATTTTGCAGTGTGGCCTTTATTTAATTTTGAAATGCTGCATCTTTCAAATGAATTACCGCTTTGAAACTGTAGATAGCACCTACTCCTGAAATTTTCCTTTTACAATTACAAGTTACCAAGGTGATTTTGGTTCCCATAATGATACTTGAATGAATGTCATGGTAATGTTAGTGCCTACCCTATTAGATTGACAGCAGTAAATTTCTAATGGTGTGCATAAAGAATCCATGACTAACATGCAATTGGATTGGCATTGCATTGACTGTAGTTTGCTCGATTTGAGTGGATTATTTGTATTTTGTTAGGGTATCTGTCTCAAGCGGCTTCATATGTACATTTATTCATGCTTTTATGCTGTAAGTTTTAGTGTGTGCAGTGGAAGTTTATTTTGATAACAGTCACTTAATGAGAAGACAGTTCATGTACTCTTCTTTATTTGTTTCCTTCAGAGGAGCTGGCATATTCAACAGCACTAAAACCTGATGGAACCTGGGAGGAAGATATCCTTTTTAAAATTTACGAGTTGTTGTAACATTATGCAATGTATGCTGTACAAGAGGGGAGAGAAGTGCCCTCCTTTGTAGCATTTTCATGATGTTGTGAATTTAATACATTTGATGGACAAAAGGGTATTTGAATTTTTGTTTAAAAGGATACATGTTCTATTCATAGTATTGAGGAATAGGAGTCTTCAGATCAAAGTAGTTTTTAAAGAATTTGTTTGATCAAACCTATTATTACTACTGCGAAGCAATGTTGGTGCTATTTCAATGTTCAGTCGTGAAAGGCACACAAGGTGTCCACATTTAAGAATGCAGGCACCCAGAGCACCATTTATGGAAGACAGAGCAGAAAATGCTATGGATAAAAGAATTTCAGACAAACAGGTGATCAGCCCATTGCACTCATAACTCTTTACTGGCACCATGAGCAGTATTTATCCAAATTTCTCTTGCCCTTGTGGTCACTCTTCAGCTATTAAAACTGAGATGTAGATGATTTTTCCAAATACTGATGAGAAATTGTTGAATAATGAATTTGAATTGCTTGAAGGTTTTGAGTGCTTTTTTTGTAAAGTTATTTCATTATTTCAACAATTGCTTTTCATTTCAAAGTGTGAATGGACTGGAGTAAAAATTGAAGTCAGATTGCATTGAATTGTATGATTGAAGGGGCACATTATAACAAATGAATATTTACTATATCATGGATTCTTTTGAAAGAATAAGTAGAAAATCAGGGAAGAGATGGTTGAATATCAACTTTTTATATATGGAAAATGAATGTAAAATCTGATATGATTATATTATATGACTTAACGTTTGTACATTATGATGCTATGGTGTTGCCATTGCTGGATGAGAAGCTGGGGGCCTATGTCATGTATCGGTTTGACAGTAAGAATTCCGCTGGATATGAATGGCTGCTGATAGCATGGACACCAGATTTTGCTCCTGTAAGTAACATAGTCATAGTCTTCTTCTTTGCCTCTCAGCTCCCTGTGGAGCACAGGCCATCAACAAAGGCTTTCCACTCTCTCCTGTCTTG
>JARBEQ010199959.1:0-12541 GCA_030265355.1 Tritonia tetraquetra
TGGGTTGATCACCTGCTTGGCTTAATATCTTGATCCAGAGAAATCCAGACTGGCCCTACACTGTAATGGTAAAAGGGGATTGGATAAGAAAGAAAGAAAGGTGTATCTTTTTGGTTACACTAGCTCTGATTTTCCAGACTCCAAAGCAGATAATATTATCATCATTATCATTATTGTCATCATCATTATTATCATCAACATCTTCATCAGTATCAGCATCATCATTTAGGAAAAGTGCTAGGAATAGAGTCAATGTTTTTGTTTTTGTAAAAGATTGATTAAGTTTTGATGTTTTTCCCTTTTTTTGTTTAAGATACTTGGTACTGGATATATCAGACAGTCCGACAGAAAACATTATTCAACATTTTAGACAGGTGGGTCAAGGATATGGCAGATGATATTTATGGGTCATTATTATTATAGAAGACATTAAAAGCCGACATAGATTATTTATTTGTTGTTTTGTGTTTATGTTGTAAAGATCTTTTGAATTGTCTGATTCCTTTGCTTTCATAGTATAGTGGTCCCTGCCAAAATGCACACTTCGGGAGAATGCACACGCTATTTCGATGTAACATCATTTTTCTCTCTTTAATTTACCCCTGAAAATTGAAAATGCACTCTTTGCACACTCGACTTCGCCAAATCGCATGCTCTGGTCGCTGAGATGTAAAATAAAACCATTCAATTTTTCTTTTTTAAAGTAAAGGTAATAGTTGTTTTTAAATTCCTGCCTTTGCGGATCGAGGCAAAGTTCACACGAGTGCATACCATGCTTGACACAAAAATAACCCCAAAACAGAATAAAAAACTAGATCTACTTGCTTGTAACCAAAGACAACACAAGTATAACATACTGAGTGATTATGACAGACAAGGAGTGATTATGAACAGTAAAGGGAGATAACACAATCATTGATGACATCAAAAAGCTAGTAGTACTTTTAATATCCTCTTAAAATTTGTGAAAATTATGTATTAAATTTCAATTGGTTGATTACAAAATGTGGAAGTAATTTTTTAAATGTTATTCACAAATATTTCTGGAATTTGAAATACAGGCCTCAGCAATCTTTGAATAAATTATTTCCTAATTGAATTAGTTTTCAAATAATTTTACATTTTCTTTTAAGTCTAATGTTTTTTACATGACTTTATCTTTTCTTTGAATTCTGATGTTTTCACATGATTTTATCTTTTCTATAAAGTCGGATATTGAAGTACAGTAAAACCTTGTTATACCACTAACTAAAGTTGGCATTTTAAAGAGAATGGCGTCATAAGAAAGGTCTGAGTAAACAAATTATCAGATCCATACCATGGCGAAAATCAGGCGGTAAGCGAGAATCATGGTTTAATGGGAGATGGTATAACAAGGTTATACTGTAGTAGACTTTGAAAATGGTAGAAATGTGAATATTTTCCACTGTATTTTAAAATCAGTCCAAGGTGTTTATAGATGAGGGCTTGGCACAAGGGGGAAAGGTGTTGGTCCATGGGAATGGAGGAATCTGTCGCAGGTAAGGGACTATGGCTTTCACATTTCCTCTAGTTATACATCATGAGTATGCTATCAAAACATTTTCTTTTAAAAATGGAATTTCAGGATTATGAAATTTTTAAGCCTGAGGTAAATATTTTATTGTTGAACTTTAAAGGGAATATAGAGGAAAAGAATGTTGAATTCTAATACAAATACACTGAAAATGGAACAAAAATTTGTGTTATTGGTTGTCCTTGTTTCCTTTTATTTACAAAACTGTGTGGTCTGGACATGCAATGAAATCCTCTCGTCACATTTCACATTGTTCGTTAGCTGAGAAAGGATATTAATCCAAAACGTTCTCTACGTCCCCGTCTTTTGTCCTTTGACAGTTTGTTACATTTTCATTTATTCTTTTACACATTTCAAATAGATTCTTGGTCCTTTAGTTTTGATATACTTGTAAATATCTTTTCATGGCATGACATTAACAATGTGTGGGTATTTAAAAAGAGTTTGAAGTTTTACACCCTTTTTAACACATGAAGGTCATATTAAAGCAAGGCGGAACTGAAAAGACCAGAGAAAAAATCTTGCACCAGGCCAGACTCAAACCTGGTCCTCTGTGTCCAAAGTTGAGTAATCTAACCATTGAGTTAGGGGATGCCCCCAATGTATTTCTTTATTAATGCTTCAAAATTACAATTGTTTTGAATAAAACATCTCACGCTAAAGCATATTGTTTGATGTGTTTTTGCCCACAGTGCTGCCATTGTGACTGCCTATGTCATGGCTAGATATTGTGTCAGCTCAAGGTTAGTCTTGATACACCTTTCTGCTACCTCCTCCTTTTGTACATACTCTGTTCAAAAATTTATTGGAATGGAGCTATAACAGAAAAAAACGTGTTTCGCTACCTCTTATTCTTCATTCAGAAAGTAGTCCCATCCTGCGTTTATTCAGCGATTCCAGCAATCCTCCAAGCAATAGATACTTCTGTGGAACTCTTTTTTGAAAACTTGGTTGTTCCCAAACCATTTCCCTTTCGAGGCAGATTTCAGCTTTTGGATTAAAAGATAATCACAATCCCAAGGAGTAAAAGCTGGTGATATGGGATGATGGGTGATTAGGGATGATGGGGAAGAACATTGATAGACTCCTTTCGGCTAGATACTGTTGAACACGACTGGCAACGTGTGATGGCGCATTGCCATTTAGCAGATTCCAGTCATTTTTCTTCTTCTCTTTGGCTTATTTTTATGGCTTGTCACACATTCATTTTTGCTATGTACAAATAAAATCACACAGTGAGGTGATCACCTGCTTGTCTGAAATTCTTTGATCTATAACATTTCCAGGTCTGTTTTCAGTCGTGTTTGGTGGTCAGGCTGCCTGTTTTTATGGCAGGTATCTTGTGTGCCTTTCATGACTGAACATAGGGCTGGCCCAACACTGCTCTGCATTATAAATGGGGTTTGATCAAACAAACAAACAAACAACATACATTATCATCAGTGCCAGCTCCATTTTTCATTGCATTCTTCTATCAAGACACTGCTCTGCATTATAAATGGGGTTTGATCAAACAAACAAACAAACAACATACATTATCATCAGTGCCAGCTCCATTTTTCATTGCATTCTTCTATCAAGACACGCGTTTTGTATAATTACAGTGAGGCGCTGGATGTTGTGAGGAATCAGCGATTTTGTATCTGTATCAATGAGGGCTTCATGCAACAATTGATGGTAAGTCGATTGTCGCTGGTCAGGGAATTTTATGTTCAAACAATAATGTGAGTTAAAGAAGACTTCATACAGAGATACTTTTTTCCTCATGATTGATGATCACACTGACATCAATGTGCTGCTTAGCTCTTTAGTTGATAGAGGTAGACACCAGCCTGACCTGATGAGGCAAAAAATTACTGAACCTAGCATGTCAGGAGATTTAGGAGTTTGTTGAATGTTGAAATTGGAAAATAAATAAAAGCTGACAGGAAATAATTGGTTTTGACCATTTTTTTTATTGACTAGCCAAAAGGGCAAGGGCCTGAGACCTCTGAGAAAAAATATCATCCTAACTCTGGCCACCTATGCATGATTGCTGTGTTGTCTTGAATTTTATGTCCTAAATATATTTGTTCATGTATAGAATTTTGTTTTCAACATTTCTATTAAAAAAAATAGATATGAATGAAGTTATTCATGTATCTTTGAATTAGTTTTGTTCTTTTTATTGCAGGAATATACGCATATTTACAAAGCAGAGTGTCTGATTCAGTCTGAAGTTCATTCCACATTATCAGGTAATGAAAATGTTGATATTGATGATAAAATGAACAATAGTAGGTTTTATATGAGTTTTGTTTTTGTTTGTTTGATTACGCCCCAGTATTACCTCAACCTTTTCGTTGAAAGATTTCAAAGAGTCCACAACAAAATTTCAAGTTTGAATCACAGCCTTAATACAAATGCTAGATTTTGATGAATACTTGAGTTGTAATATGTGAACTCTTTTTTATTTCTACCAAGTTTTATCTCAAACAAGCCTTTTGTTGCATGTTAAATTTTATGTTGTTTGAGATAGTCATTATTGAGGGAGTCTCATTTGGAATTTTACAGTGGATTCGTCATTTGCTTACACAGCTTTTTTTTTCAGAAAGGAGGCTTTAGGTTGTTGTGCCACATTGATATAAAAATTTGTTTCTATTAGGATCTTGGAAAAGGAAGAGAGAAGATGAATCCCCATCACCACACATCCCTGAGTTAGAGCCCTACCACTCCACCAGGCACTGACCCAATCTGGTCCACAAGCTGTCTGTGATATTCGTCATCTTAGCCATCATATTATATTATATAATCAACTGATCCGTTTTGATCAGCCTTGACATAATTCCCAATCTAAGCGTAAAAGAGCTGAATAGTCCAAATGTTATAATGTTGTAAATAAATGTGACCCATCACAACCAGTTGGTCCTGAAGGTATGTTTCTCCTTTGAAATAACACCAGTCTCATTTTTATATACACTCTAGCACAGATATATCGTTATGCCATGGGAATTAGTGACATAAAAAGAAAAAACTACCATGAAATAATTTTTGTATTTCACATGTCAAATAACAATGTAAATAAACGACTTTCTGTTACAAATTAGAATAAAATTATTGTCATTTTCAGTTTAATTTCACTAAGTAAAAGTTCATTTTTCCCTGGCGTGAGTGTAGTGAGGTAGTGACAGTGAGTGTAGTGAGGTAGTGACAGTGAGTGTAGTGAGGTAGTGACAGTGAGTGTAGTGAGTTAGTGAGTGTAGTGAGTGTAGTGAGGTAGTGACACAGTTATAAAGTGAAAATGGTGAGTAGAGTGTTGCCTTGAGTCTGCTGTTGTAATAGCTAGGAATCCCTTTGAAAAAATGATATAAACTGTATATAAAACTCGTATTGTTGGATATCATTGTTATTTCACTCATTTGGATCAAAGTTTGCTTTGAATGCTCGTTAAAACTCGCATCAATACAACTTTGATCAAAATTCATGGAATAACAATGATATCCAACAACACTCGTGTAATATCCACTAAATATTTCAAGGACAGCACAATTTATTTTGCTATATTGTCAAGTCAATGATAATAAAACAAAAAATTTGGACCAAAAATTCCTTTCGCTATAACGTTAGTTTATTTAAATGCCTGTTCGCTGCATCCATGCTAGAGTGTATCTTGATATCTAGCAGAGTCAGAGTTAGTGACATTAGTAAAACAAAATTCAATAATTTTACATCCACATATGGCCTATATATCCACTTCCATATTCAAAAATGTTGATAATGATTTTCAAATTGTTTGCAATGCTCACTTCATCCACTCAACTTCATTAACTCACTTGCTACTGAGCAATTTTCAGGGCCACAAAAGCTCGCTACTGGGGTTTTTAGTAGAATTTTACAATTTTCATGGGAAAGGAATCATTCACGCAATCCTTTTGAAATTTAGGCACAAAGAATAATTATAAATTCCTTTTCATAAAACAAAAAACCGAATCACTCTGCCTTTCCTACTTTTCTTTTGACAATGAGATGAAAAAGGAGTTTTTTCAAATTCCCAAAAAATTTATGATCCTTGAAAATCATTGAAATAAAACATGGATGAAGTCTCCCTTGTGGATTCTCTGCTTTCTTCTTGAGTTCTCCCTTGTGGGTTGCCTGCTTTCTTCTTGACTTCTCCCTTTTGGGTTCTCTGCTTTCTTCTTGACTTCTCCCTTTTGGGTTCTCTGCTTTCTTCTTGACTTCTCCCTTGTGGGTTCTCTGCTTTCTTCTTGACTTCTCACTTGTGGGTTCTCTGCTTTCTTCTTGACTTCTCACTTTTGTGTTCTCTGCTTTCTTCGTGACTTCTCACTTGTGGGTTCTCTGCTTTCTTCTTGACTTCTCACTTGTGGGTTCTCTGCTTTCTTCTTGATTTCTCACTTGTGGGGTCTCTGCTTTCTTCTTGACTTCTCACTTGTGGGTTCTCTGCTTTCTTCTTGACTTCTCACTTGTGGGGTTTGGTTTCAAATAATCCATCTCAACATCCTCAATTTGTCTGCTCTGATATTGCAGCTACAATGTGATTTTATACTTTTACATTCCTTGTCATCATCATTTAATTTGTTTTTGATTTTACCCTCCACTTTATCATTACCTCATTCCACAAATATGACGTGGATTGTAAATAGAACTGCCACAATTAAGAGAAATAAATTCTCGGTTGCACACTGTGTAGCAAGTATTTCATGATGTTAGTGTTAGTGGAAGTAGACATGGCATTATGTATTGTGAGACGAAAGTGATTATGATCTTTAAAAAAAATCATGATACAAACTTGATTGTTGTGTACAGTTAATGAACTTTGGATTCTCATGGATTTTTTGGTTATTCCTTCACCATCATAACATTAATAACATACACAGTCTTAATCATCAATGAAATGTAACATCATTCAGTGTGAAACAGTTTTCAGTACCTCTCATTAATTGTGTTTGAATTGGAACCCTGATTGGATTCATGTGTGTGAGTCATTGCCAAGTGATAACAGTTAAGTATTGTATGTGCCACAGTGCTATCATAATAGTTTACACTTTCGGGTGCTGAAATTACCTATTTTAAAACATTTATTTATTTATTTATATATTTTTTTCCCATGTAAATCATCTCTCTTTATAGTATTAATTCTTACAATATAGATTACTGTATATTTTACGAATTGAGTATATCCCTTCTGCAGGGGCTGCCTGAGTGAAACTGTTTCGGTCACCTCAGACCGGGATAGTGACTGACTGATCTGCTGGAATCTACTTCTGTTCTATCTTTGAACTATGTTTCGTACCTCTTGTCCTACTTTAAGCGCTTATGTGACCCATGAGTGTTGCAGTCGCCTCTTCCTAAACCTTGATTTGTTTGAAGTCATGTGGTGGGCACTGAAATGACCTTCCTGTGTCGATAGTGCCCTAAAACACCATAAAAGACCTCAACAATGTTTACACTTTAACTTTAACACTTACATATGTCGCTATGGTATTGACTTCCATTGTCTGGTTATCATGACAAATGTTGTTTTCGGGGATCTTGATACATTTTAAGCTGTAGCGAACTGCTTATACCGAAGCACTTCAATTTTAGGCATCTAATAGCTACTATACACATAGTGTTAACGATTGCAAGTCCGATTGATATTTGTTTACATTTTTTGGAGACAAATTGGCCAGCCGTTTCATATCACTGACAGTCAATGACCTTTATGAAGTCCAACTGGTGTGTTGAACTCAACGACATCAACAGTCGACTGTGTATTAATCACAGCTAATGTAATCCGCACAAAAGAAAATGAATTTCAATGACGGTAGCCTGATTTTTATTTGTTTTTTTTGTGCATCCACTATTAATCCCCCAAGTGACATAGGATAATCCTTTGACAGGCAGTACCTCGAATATTCAACTTAAAAAATAATCACTCTTTGCACTCAGCTTCCAACCTTACGTGTTCGCCATGTTATTGACTTGCCCAGAGTGGTAGAACCTCCCAGTTTGTATCAATAGCTGAGAGGGTACACACAAGGGCTACACAGTAAATCGTTTATTGGCCCGTCTTTGATTAATACTGCTCAGTGTATTGCTCATGGTGCCAGTAAAGAGGTGTGGACACAGTGGGTTGATCACCTGCTTGTCTGACACTCTCTGATCCAAAGGGTTTCCGACTCTTGTGTTCAGACGTGATTGGTGGTCGGGTGCCTGAATTTATGGCAGGTATCTTGTGTGTCTTTCATAGCTGAACATAAGTCTGGTCCCAACGCTGCTCTGTGGTATTAATGGGGTTCGATCAAACAAACAACACACATTTTATTGTTTCATATTATTATTTTGTCGCAAATGAAACTTGATTATACAGGAACTATTCTCCATGTTTTAAAAATAATGATATATAATCTGATATTTGGTGTTGTTTTAATTTTTTTTAATTAATTTCTTTCCTTTATCTTAAAATTAATTTTTTATTTCATAATCCACAGACTTTTGCCATGAAACATTCATTTAATACACCCGAAGTGGCAAATTATGCCAGCTTTTATCAATAGCCGAGGGGTAGCCGCAAGGGCACCAGTAATTTGTTTATTGGACTGTCTTAATTTATTCTGCCCAGTGTATTGCTGTGGTGCCAGTAATGAGTTATGGACACAGTGGGCTGATCACCTGCCTGTCTAAAAATTTTGGATCCAAAACATTCCCGTCTCTGTGTTTAATTGTGTTTGGTGGCCGGGGTGCCTGCAAGTATCTTGTGTACCTTTCATAGCTGAGCATGAGGCTGGCCCCAACACTGCTCAGCGGTATTAATGGGGTTCGATCAAACAAACAAATTTTCTTTAAAATTTAAGAGAACTATGACAATATGCTTGTGTAATAAAATACTCTTTCATTTTTTAGTAAAGTTCTAACATTTATGAAAATGAAAAGGTATAAAGTTTGATGAAATCACAGTGTAGTCTGTTTAAGATAACTGGAAGGGACCAGACAAATGAGCTCATTGTAAGTTTATCTTAACCATTTTCACCAGTGAAGAAAAAAATCTGGACCAGAAGATGAGTTTATTTTAACTCATTTCTCCTGGATGCGACTGAATGCGTCTTTTACGAGCTGGTTGGATGCGACATAGAGATGCATCATTTTATCCAAACGGTTAACAGCACTCTATAGACACACGTTTGCTTCCTAGAATTCCCGGAAATACTACTATAATTCACTAGGATCTCTTGGCCGGCCAAAGTCAGACAAGCGGTATCCTTGAGATCGTTGCTATCCTTGAAAAAGGGACTTCTAGAGTTGGCATCATTGCTCAACTTGTTATCAGCTACCAACTCTGTATTGGTCCATGCATCGAGACTGTAGAATAATAAATGTTTCTTACTTTAAATAAAGTGAACAATGAATTAGAAATCTTATCAATCTATTATTCAAATTCAAACTTCACCTGGTTTGTTTGGGGCTAGACATCATACATTATTATATGCTCCCCTGAGGTTTTAGGATTGATGTGGTGGACACTACAATGGTTTACAAATATGGTAAAAACTGTGTTGGACTCCTCTGTGGTGGAGTGATACTGATAGAACACTTGCCTTTGGAATTGGAGGTCCGCAGTTCAAATCCTGACCTCACATTCTCAGTGAAAACACAGAATGTCTATATAACTTTCTGGTGGGTCCTCACTGAGAGAGCAATGAGAATGTGAGGGAGATGTGATGCCACTCCATATGGAGCCTGACACTAACAACCCAATCAACCTCACCATAGGGTGAGAAAACAGACCAATAAACCAGGTCTGGTGTAAACAGAATGACCACAATATATGAGTCTGATACATGTGTTCATTTTGTTAAAGAGAAAGAGTATTTTGGAGACATCAGTAATCAGTCCAACGGACAGTTAAAAAAGGTCAAGTTGGAGACAAATCTGACAGCACGAAAATCGGATCAGTCTGCTGCACTTGTTTTTCAAATAGCGAATTTGAAGCAACAAACAATTGAGAGATTTTACAGTGACAACTGAAAGTCTTTCTTTCTGTCTTATCCAGTTCCCTTTTACCATTACAGTGTAAGGCCCAGCACTATGAGGCTGGATTTCTGTGGATCAAGATATTAAGCCAAGCAGGTGATCAACCCACTGTGAGACAACTGAAAGTAATTGAGACAATTAAAAGAAAAACATAAAAAACCCAACCCAACAGACATACAGTCTCAACAGTATTTATTCAATTGAAAGACAAACATCAAAGTCATGAATTAAATACTTTTTCAATGCTGCCGAGTGTTGAAATTTGACATTTTAATAATTATTAAATCTTTTTGAATCCACCCCAACCCACAAATGACAAATCCACTGCTCAGCAGTAGTGAAAGAACAGAAAAAAGATTTCTTAAAATGTTATTAGATGGTCCTCATTGTCTACTAGTCTATAGAATAGGAGGAATGTTACAAGACAAAGCTGGCCAAACAAATCTTGATACTAAGGAGTACCATAGTAAAAGTAAAAGGCCCTCATGAACCTATATTCAGAGAGCAGGAGCGTTAACCCTTTCGTTATCGTTGGCTGGAATACCAGCCTTGAGACAGTGTCTTAAAATAAAGCACTGTTTTTTTCTTCCTGAAATGTATCCCCTGATGGGAATTCTCCTGCCGATCATTTCCACAGTGATTTCCCTTTGTTTATGTGTGCCGTTACACTCGAAATAGGAATTTTTACAAAGTAATAGAAACTTTTAGTGAGAGTCTAGTCTAGTAATTTTTAGAGGAAACACAACATCAAATCTAATAATTGATAAAACCCTGTAAGTATGATTCAATTTCAATTGAATTCAGGTTCAGAAAATCAGAAAACCCTTCTCAAAACTAAGAACCAATTAAGTAAATGGTTTACGCGGGTAACAAACACAAACTCTTCCATCATAGCAGTTCATCATAATTATAGAAAAATGCTGTACATGATACAAAATTGTCATGTGTTGGACATAAACAAGTCGAGCTAAGTTTAAAGTTGCGACTTTAGTCATCAATATTAACTCATTGAGGACACAACTTTGGATTATTGTGCATAACCCAAGAAGCACAATGTTGTACTTAAAATTTAAAAAAAAGTCCTGTCAGTTCGTTCTAAAATTTATTTAACCCTTTACCACTCACATAACACGGTACCGCCCGCTGCTGATCCACACTCTTATCACCTGTAATCACCGGTCTCTACTCTCAGTTCGTTGGAATCACTACAAAATATCTAAATCACTATTCTCATGCGTCGATTCAAAGTGAAACTAGACTTGACTGAACACTGGTCTTGATTCCTTTCGCTAAAAGCACCTCTCACTTTGTTTCACTCAGCGGTCGCAAATTGGAACTGATTACGTCGCTGTTTGCTACACCTGTTTCCTAAGTGATTCCTCTTTGCTTTGAAAATGTAAGAGGGCAACCAAACGATTACGAAGTTAAAACCTATCGAAGCTGTTTACGTTTTTCGATCGTCTCCGATTTACTTCTAGACCAGTTTGATGATGACATTAGGGAATTAAATTATTTTACAATGTGCATTTTATGATAGAACTGTAGGAAAAAATGACGAGAGTGGCTTATTCATTTCTCTCTCTTCTCATTATTGTTTCATTCAGATATCATGTTTCATCGTTTTGTTATAATTTTTTTTTCAAGGGACATTCATAGTTTTAACGGAGTTATGCCCCTTTTAGTGATGCATTTGGACTGCAAATTGGCAAATGTTGCAAGTGGCAAAGGTTTAACATATTCAGATCATCACTTTTTGATGTAAGTAAAATAGTTGCAAAATTTCGACCTTAATTCTTTTATGAATAATAAACATAATTCTTGACCCATACATTGTGTCATTGACAGATAAAAATACAAGCAGCATAAATTTAGAGCAATAACAATGAACAAATATTTATTTCAATCTTCATCTTGCTGCCTTTTACAATTGTTATTGCAGAATTCAGTATCCGTCACTAATATTAATATAAATATCACATTTTTCTTATAAACAAACAGCTCAAATCTATCGGATGCAGGTCCAGTGCGAACACAAGCATGAAGCAAGCTATCAGACATTTACCTCAAGTGTGCTTTCTTTCTTTCTTATCCAATTCCCTTTTACCATTACAGTGTAGGGCCAGCACCATGAGCCTGGATTTCTCTGAATTAAGGTATTAAGCCAAGCAGGTGATCAACCCATTGTGACCTTTGTGGTAGGAATTAATTTTGGCCGGACAGTGGCCTTGCATCCTACTCTTATCGATTTTAAACTGCTGAGGGTTCTTTAATGTGCACAACATGCACACAGGACCTCTGAGTTTATAGTCCGTCTCTGATAGGACTAGGTTCTTGATCCCACCTACCTGAATAGGATCAGGGGAGTGGCTAATAGGTTTTCACAGAGTTTTAAGGAGAAAAAAACCTGACAGTGTTGCTGCTGGGATTCGAACCCGTTACCTTTCAGAGGCGAGAAACGTGCCTCTGCGCCACTGGGACCCCATTCCAGTGTGCATGGTGTTATAATAAAAGTAAAAGTTGAAATCAAATTAAGAAAACTTTACCCTGACAAGCTAAAATGAAATCAGAGCCTGAGAAAAAAGAAATGTCCCAGATAATTTTATCAGGACAAATTCTACACACACTGGTCTACAAATAACATTGCTAAAAGTCAATAATTTGACGTTGGCGCTAACAAAATATTGTCCGAAATAATTTTATCAGGACTAAAAAGTCAACTTAAGAGAGTTATAAATTCTACATACACTGGTCTACAAATAACACTGCTAAAAGTCAATAATTTGCCGTTAGCGCTAACAAAATATCAATACTTGTTTAACGTTAAACATTTTCGATAAGGTAAGAAGTCAAAAGACCAAAATTTTGTTTGGTCTTTGATCAGACAATGGACAAAAATGAGTGGCCAGATGAGGGTTTGCAACTGATCAGTCAGGCCTAGGCACACAATATGTGCACCCTGAGGATTTAATCTAATAT
>JARBEQ010200070.1:0-12541 GCA_030265355.1 Tritonia tetraquetra
TCTCTCTCTCTCTCTCTCTCTCTCTCTCTCTCTCTCTCTCTCTCTCTCTCTCTCTCTCTCTCTCTTTGTGTGTGTTGCTTTCCAACTCTACCTCATGTTATCTTCCAATCGAGCATTTTTTTTCATTCAGACAATCTTTTGAAATGGCATTGATAATGATACATAACAAAATAATAAAAAAATAAACGGGATGTACGAATGAGGCATATATGCTACATCTAAAAATGATAATTGATAAATAAAACGAAACAAAGAAATGCAATAGAACTTGTTTAGACATAACAGCCCAAAATGTTTAGATTTCCAATGAGGTCTTTATGGATAATCCTTTGGCCATAGACATTGGGGCTGTTGTGTTTTGTCATATTATTGAATCTTTTTCTACACTTTCAGGTCAGCTCTCCTTGCTGTGGTCGATTTCAGCGTAAAGCGTCTCCTCTTGCACGTCCAAATTCATATAGACCTGATGAATAGGAAAGAAAGACGTATAGATTGGATATGGGGGAATAAATGACAGGAGAGGAGAACACTATAACATGCTCCTCAACTTGATACTAATACGGTATCGAGGAATGGAAGAACACGTGATATGGCCAGGCGAATAGAAATAGTAAAGAAAAGTGGTTAGGCCACAGTAAGAATCGACCCCACGTCTGACAACGGCCTCTTCACCTCGTCAGAGATAGAGGATCACACACTCTATGTAGAGTACTATCCGCTACTCCGTTATCTATGGCGAGACGGAGTTGCCATTGGCAGGCGTGGGTTCGAGTCTGACTGTGGCTGTCTGTCTGGCACTATCACATTTCCATCCAGTCCTTGATACCATTTAATCATAACCAGTGACGATTTCACTTTAATTTCAATTCTGTTGGGGTTTTTGTTAGTTTGATTGTTAGAAGAAAACACTTTCTGGTCATATCGCGCTGGGAAATATTAAGACGACAGTTTAAGCTAACAGAATGAGAAACTGAAGGAGACCCTACCAGAAGCGCCCTCAATTTTTTCTCATCTTGAAAGTGAATGTTGTTGTTTTTTAGAAACATCCCACAGATGATTTTGTTTTGTTTTGTTCGTAGCACCACCAGACAAAATACTCCAAGGCGTAAACATACCGTCAGATGAGATCTAAATATGTGTTCCATTAATAAAAACGATTAAGGGGAGGTGCGCCGTACCACACAGGTCAACATTAATTTGTTCATGCAAAAACGTTTTTCTATGATTCTAGGACTTTGATGTACGAAGAACACGTTTTTTAGAGTTAAAAATCTGAAAGTTGATTAAATCTAAATTTGTTCTAAAACGAGGAGGGATATGCATAAAATATTCTATTTTGTAACTTTTATTTACGTTTTTCTCAAAATGTCTTTTCACAGAAGTAAATCAGTGGAAGCCATTAAAAAAATGTTTTTCAATGGATTCCTTTTATATTTCACATACTTTATCTATGTTAATAAAGGAAGGAGTCTGAGTGCGCTTTTGATAAAATATGAGGGCGTATGTCAGGAAAGGCTCACAAAAAATCTTTCAAAGGGTTAAAATGTATTGTTGAGAAAATGTTCAAGGCTCTGACAGCAATTGTTTTCTTGAAAGACTGTAATAACTGGCCTTTTGTTGAAATTAAAGATGGCCGCCAAAAAGACGTTTAAAAAAAGGAATATGTCAACATTTACTGTTCTTTTTGTTTTGTGCTTTCAAGTTCAACTTAGGTGCCTTATATAAGTCTTAGAAGGTAATAAAACAGCGTTACAGCGCCATATGAACGGGTTTTTTTAAAGGGGTATAAAAGGGGAGTGAAATATTTAACTGTAATGCTTAAAACTAACGCCTGTTGCCTAACTGTCAGTACGCGTCAATGATATTTAAAAGAAAACTGCAAACCAAACTTATGGAAACTTGGACCAGCTCGGGAGTTTATATATTATATAGCTACTGTATATCATTTAAGATGGTCAGAATGCTACATTGAAAATGGGTCACTATGTGGTTTGAGTAACATAAATACTGTCATTATGGCGACATCTGAAAACTGGGCTTTCTCTATCTAGGATAAGGTGTGCTAATTCGGACCCCCTGTCAATTTCGATCCCCTCTCCATTTCAGCACTCATTCAATATGGAGACCTATTTTATCTTTGTGTCTTAAAACGTTCTTCTAAGAATATGACGTACACACCGACACACTCTTGTCAATTTCATGTCATGATGGAATTGAATAGAGTGTGTCTGTGCACTGGTCTGGCAGGAAATATGTTTGGGTGAGACATCTCGCCACGGATATCCAAATTAGACCATTGACGAAATAGACACACACCACTCTATACTAATTGATAGAGTTGGTTTTAAGGATGTGTGGCTTAGAAGATGAAGCTTAATCTGTGTTTGTAGACGTTGGTAGAATCTATCGTCCAGGAAATACTGATTGCAAGGGTAGGTTTCTTACTGTGTGTACATTGTAAACATATCTGTCACTGTCAGGGTACTTGGGAATGATTAGTTTCATTTGTAAACAGGGAGGACGTAGCTTGTCTGTCCATTACTATTATTGTGCAAGGCATTTAAAGCGGGTATACTGACCCAGGGAGAAAAGTCCTAATATTTACTAAATTGCTTGGGGTATTCAAAGTTGTCGTTATATATGTGTGTTGCGTTGTATTCGTTCTTCCGTCGTCTACATTATCTAATCGTGCAGCATTCTCATTCTCTTTCTGTGGCGCAGTGATAGTGCACTTACAGTCGTAACTGGTGCGCCACGGTTCGGATCCTCGCAGGCCAAAGAGATTAAAGGGCATGTGCCGGCAAAGCGAGTTAAAGTCGGGGATGGACTATAAACAAGAGATCTCGCCTCGCCTCTCTGAAATGATCTCTCACCACTCCCCTCTATCTCTCCCCTCTCTCTCACCTCGCTCTATCTCTCCCCTCTATCTCTCACCTCTCTCTCTCTCCTCTATCTCTCACCTGCTTTCCTCTTTCTCTCTCTCTCTCTCTCTCTCTCTCTCTCTATATATATATATATATATATATATATATATATATATATCTTACTTTTCTTCTTCTCCTCTTTCTCTATTTAGGACACAGTGAGCTGATCACCTGCTTGTCTAAAATTCTTTGATCCAGAGGATTTCTAACCCTGTGTTCAGCCATGCTTGGTGGTCGGGGTACCTGAATTTTTATATCGGATACCTTGTGTGTATTTTATGGCTGAACATGAGGTTGGTCCCAACACTGCTCTGCAGTATTGATGGGGTTCAATAAAACAAACAAAACAAACAAACTTTCTATTTTTCACCTTCAGTTATTCCTCCTTCACTCTACACAAGCGTGCTCACATCGACATGGGTATATTGTACCTCCCCCTTTTCCCGTTCGCTACACCTCATTCAGGAGATTCAAACCCTACCTCTGTGTTTTCCATCATTCTCCTCAACCGACCAACCAACTCTTCAATGTTAGGCCTTCTCTCAGGCGATTCGTTCCAACACTGGAGCATCATAGAATACCTGGGGAGGAGAAATAAAGAGAACACTTGATAGTGCCTAATATATCTATAACGTTGTTCACGCTACATACGCCTTACAATGTTACGTTTACCCCTAGCAGGCCATGACACTCCCGTATCCTTCTATACTCCATCGAACAGGTTATACTCCGGCCTCCCAGATTAACGTGCTCTAAGTGAATTTTTCCTAACTTTTTCTTTACTCGAAGTATGTTTCAATTTTAGGGTTCAGGGACACGAAACAAGTGACTCTGCATGTGGAATGACACAACCACATGCGAAATTTTAGAGCCACCATCGAAAACAGCCAGGGCTGTAGGCTACACTGACCTTGATGGTGCCAATCGCGATCACCGCTACACCTACCTGCGACTATTATCATCTTTGAACGTAGGCCGGAGTATAGCCACCTTGTTAAGAGTTCCAGCACTAGCATTCTGACAAGATCGTTCTCTGTCCTCGGCCGAGTACTCAATTACACCAAAGGAGGGAGATAGCCAGAATAAATTGTCGTACCCAAGGACACAAAGCCGGACGATAGACGCATGGTGTTCCCCAGCGGTCACCCATCCAAGTACTAACCACGATCATCGATCATCATCACCACCACCTTCATTATTATTATTATTATTATTATTATTATTATCATCATCATCATCATCATCATCATCATCACCACCACCATCATTATTATTATTATTATTATCATCATCATCATCATCATCATCATCATCATCATCATCATCATCACCACCACCACCATCATTATTATTATTATCATCATCATCATCATCACCACCACCACCATCACCATCATCAGTATCATCATTATCATCACCATCATCATCATCATCACCATGATCATGATGGTGATGATGAAAATGTGATGTTGAGTCGATCACGATATGATATGATAGTAATGACGATACACAATTATTGATGACGACAATCACGATGATAATTTGCACCAATGACGTGTTAACAGGAAGATAGAAAATAAAAACGTGTACATACATGTCCTGATCACACAGGCGGGGTTTCCTAAGGCGTTGACCGTCTTTGAGAAATGTACAAAGTTGTTGGCTGTCTGTATTGGAGTACGGCGTCCCTCCCAGGGTGAATATCTCCCACAACAACACACCGAACGACCAGCTGGGCGGGGCATAAGGGAAACAAATTAGTTACAATGCAAAACAAAATATGTGACTCGTTACGACAAAGGGGAACATGATTCGAATTTTATATATCAAAAAGTAAAAGTGGTTAGTTTTACGCCCTCGGCAACTCATTTTAAGTCATATCAAAGGCGGGACCTACGAATTATAGTCTATCTCCGATAGGACTTGATTCCATTGGAATCATCAGGGTCAGATCCATAAAACTCGAGAAAGTTCAAAGGAAAAAAATCTCAACGTCGCCGCCTGGATTCGAACCCAGTACCTTCTGCTCAAGAAGCGAAAGCGTTGACCGCTACACCACGAGGCCCCCAAATCTATATATTTAGAAATATTGGTATCATTTGTGAAGACATCGATTTTTCTTATTATTTCGTTAATAACCTACGAACTACATATTTTAACCCTTTAACCATATGGAGTTTAGAAACATATCTGTTTAGTTGTTTCTATCTGCATATTGCACCAGAAATTTACCTTTAGCATAGTGGTGAAAGTAGAGAGAAATAAGTATGGCCTCTAAGATATAGATGTTACTTTGTGAAAGTCAGATGTTACTCATGGCTTGATATACTAACGAGTGAATACTTTTGCCTGGTTAACCCGATCCCTGCCGCGATAAGGGTTCCGTCTTGTGAAAGCCATAGACTTATCATGTGAACCCATAGCGGAAAAACTATTAACAAGGTAGATAACCCATGATATTATGTCTTATGGTAAGGGTTATCGGAGTATTGTCCCTTTTAGTTTAATTTTTAATAAGTACATTTTTGTTCATCCTTTTCTAGGAAATATTCATTTACAATGGTGGATATGGAAATAATCAATCATAGATATGTATATTACACATTGAATTAGACACATTACATATACATTGTATTACAATAGATGATCAAAACAATATAATGAAGTTACAACACAATGTGCCTTCTCATTCATTCACCACCATTGATGGGTCGCCGCAGTTAGGACGAGGTGTCTTACTCAAGGAGGCGGCCAAACTTAACTCAGAAGGCAGGATACGATCCCGGGTCCCTCTGATTACTGGCCAAACCCCGTACGGCCGTGCTTAAAAACCCCCCCCCCCCCCCAAAGTCGTACTGTTTCTGGAAAAGAATGTGTTTTACTCACACATCACTTTGCAGGGTGTAGGTGTGGTTGAATAACGACTCCATCGCCATCCATCGAATGGGTACCCGGGTCTGGAGATACAAGGTAAATCAGTTAGATCATGATTACTTTTCAAATAATTCTAGCAGAAAAAACCCTGTATAATTAACCTAACAAAATTGTAAAAGGATTGCCAGAATGCTGGTAAACAAGTCAAATAAAATAATCAAAAAGTAAAGACAAGAATGACCATACATAAAGTAATTATGTGGTGGATGAAATATGGTATTCATTCCCTCTTTAACGGCCAGGGGTCTAAGAACAGAATTTTTTTGTTGAGTCTCTTTCATATAAGAGACGATGTAGTGAGACATTTAATAGTATGGCATCTCAAGTATATATATTTATACATGAATATCAGACAGTTACTCAAGGGGTAGGTATTTTGGTTTGGTTGTAACCTAATTAATCCCATCAACAAAGGGTTGAGTGGGCGGATCACATGCTTGGCCTAATATCTTGATCCAGATTAAATCCGCCTCACAGAGCTGGCCTTACACTAAGAAAGAAATGAACAAGAGGGGAAAGGTTCATATATTTTACTTCCAGCAGCACTTATTTTATTACTAAGAAAGAAAGAAAGAAGACAAAGGGTTGAAGAGCAAATAAACAAATGAACAAACAACGATGAATCATTGAGAAGTTGATGAATGATAAGACAATGTATTGAGACCACCTAGAATAAACAACGATGAGTCATTGTGGATTGAGAAGTTGATGAATGATAAGACAATGTATTGAGACCACCTAGAACAAACAACGATGAATCATTGTGGATTGAGACGTTGATGAATGATAAGTTTATTGACCACCTACACACGATGTCTTGACGTAGGTCTGGTCGTTTTTCGACAACCCAAAGTCTGCGATTTTGGCCACGAGTTTGTCAGCCAGAAGGACGTTACGTGCAGCAACGTCTCTGTGGATGATCTGGGGGTGGACAGGAGGGAAAAAATGCAAACTTGACAAATTGACAGAACCGCGGTCGCTATGAGGTCAAGATTTCAACCAATCAGAATATTTTGAGTTTTGTTGCTAACTAGGGCAAGCCTTTGATTGACAACCATTCTAACCATTGGCAAAAAGGTGTGTGTCAAAAGGTGTGTGTTCTACTGGAAACAATTTCTGTTATCCTATTGCATCTGTGACTAGTAGCTTCGATCTCTCGATTTAAATATTTAAAATTCGCTCTCAAATTCAGTAACATGTAGGGCTGGGCATCGACTTGCTTTTTAAGGAACTGGGTTTCCGAGTTAACTAGATGCAATTAACTGGGTATGATCCGGTTTGAACCCGGATTTTGCTGTCAGTTTGGCGTTTTTACTGTCAGATCCCCCAATCATCTATTTTCTCTTGCTCCTCTGTTATTGCATATTTTTTTCAATCAATAAACAAATAAATCGTAAGTAAATAAATTCTACAATTGGTAGTTAGTCGATGAAATTCGAAATTTAGAGCAAAAGAGAAACGTAATTTTTCACGCCAACTGGCACTGTTTTCACTTGTTTATGTTTGTTTGGCAAATTGAGCGAAAATTATCCGGTAACCCTGACCCGAAAAACAGACGCTCTCTATGAATGACCTGTATTCCACGTCCGGGTCATTTTAGCATCCAAGTTTGTAACGATCTACATTCCATGTCCAACTCATTTTTCAAGTAACATGTATGAGAGATCTATCTTATGTAAAATGTTTGTAACTAAATGGGAAGACGATGTCTAATTTCAAAACAGATAATGATAGAGACCTTTCGCGAAGATATAACAATTTTGAGTTGGCAGGTCAAGCAATGAAGCTAATTTCGATATGACACTATTTTGAAGTTAGCTTGGCAGAGGAAAGTTACAAAGGGGAATCCCCTTCGCTTCTCAGTATCGTTTTAGGGTTCATCATTTTTCGCATTATGTCATGAGAAATGATGGGCGGTCATAACTGAAACCTTTTAATGGTGAAGAGTGAACACCAGTGAAATGAATTATACATGTGTGACTTGAAGACAAAATTGTAGGTGTCCTACCACTGTCAAGTTCTTTAACTCTGTTGTGTTTTTACAGATTTATCTCATCAGAGTTGTGAGGTGTTCCTTTCGAAACCGACCGAGCCAATTAAAATCATCGTCAACATCATCATCACCATCACCACCACCACCACTACCACCGCAATCATCATCATCATCATCATCATCATCATCATCATCATCACCTTCATCATCACCATCATCACCATCATCATCATCACCATCATCATCACCACCATCAAAAGCATCATCATTGTCATTATCATCATTATCATTATAATCAATGTTATCACTATCACTATTATTATCTTTATTATTATTATTATTATCATCATCATCATCATCATCATTATCGCTACATTGTCGTCATCCATGTAAATAGCGGGTGCTGTGATTCCACAAACACAAGCCACCATAGGACAACATACCAAGTGTGAGTACAAGTAGTTAATTACCTGTTTCTGCGCCAAATGCAAGAGACCATTGGCAGTGTCCAGAGACAGCTTGATGAGTAGCTGCGGCCGTATGGCCGTGTGAAGAAAGGGGGCGCTGGTGTTGTCATACTCGTGGATTGTCGTCATATGTCGGGTCTTCCGGAGAAATGATCGGAGATCTCCGTGTTTAGCATACTCCATAGCAACGTACATTACACCTGGTTGATGAAGGGAGAATATGGCTTATTGTCCATAAGCTATGGGAAACAGATCTTTAAAAAAATTATCCAATCCTTGTTGTTCTTTCTTATTTGTTGTTATCCACGACGTATACTACTGCCAAACAATATTGCACACAGCTCCAAGTCCATCAATGCTAAACACAGTGCTAGAAAAAGATCTGGATCAGGTAGATAAGGCAAGCAGGCGATCAGCCTACTGTTCCCTGAATTCATTGAATGGCACAATGAGTGTCACATTCTTAGGTGTTGCCCAAGATATGGGCATGACAAGATTCACTGTTGTCTTGGTGGTAAACCATGCAGCTAGAGGGAAACTGAGCAAAGGTTGCTACATAAAGTGTTCTTTCTGAGCATACGACCTCAAAATGGTATCAGTTGCTAACAAAGAGCATTTTTCATTGAATTAAAAGATTAGATCTTGTTTTCTCTTAACGATACCATTACCAATCTAGTTCTCACGTCATCTTCATATATGGTATCTTTTGTCTTCCCTTCTTATATCTATTACTCTTACTATAATGTTTATCATCATCATTATCATCACATCATTGACATCTTTCTGCTCCACATTATCAGCAAAACGGTCTTGCCGTTCTCTCTCATCTCTACTTTTCCCATTTGTAGTTGGCAAAATCGAATCTAGTAGATATAAAAATGGCCATATCCCAAAACACACCTTTGATATGACAAGCTCCAACCAAACACACTACGTTTGGGTGCTTGCCCACACTTTTCAAAATGGACAACTCGCTCATGAAGTCTCGCTTGTCCTTCTCTGAGGCGTTGTCTGGATAAACAAAAGAGAATATTATCATGATACCAAATACATAGAGTCAGTTATTGACGAACTTTTAGACGTCGATTAGCAACCAATACATCAACAATTAAAGAAAAAAATATTTGTGGGACTCGTGCCAGAAAACATGGCCAGAGGATAATATGACCACCTTCCTTTCCTTACAATGGATCTGACCGTAGCAGGAAGGCTGACACAGAGCAGAGAGCTTTTCAGACAAGTAGTAGCCATTGAAGTCACTACGGTCCGAAAGGGAAAACCACATGACAGTCATGTATTTGTTTGACAAATACATGATCAAAACCATACGCCTTATGTGGCAAAATCTGCGCAGTTTTTTTTTTTATAGCAGAGGGGTTTGCCACCAAGACAACAGTAAATATTGTTATGGCCAAATCTTGGGCAACACCTAAAAAATTTGACGGTGGTGGGGGATGAATAAGAGGCCACAAGTTGTGTCATTCAAGGTTCGGGGCACAGTGGGCTGATCACCTGCTTGCCTTATCTACCTGATCCAGAGTTCTTTCAACACTGTGTTCAGCAATGCTGAACATGGAGCTGGCCGCAACACCCCTCAGAGGTACAATTCGGTTTGGATAACAAAACAAAAATGACCAAAACCACCTCCAGAACCCCCCTGTAACTCCCTGAGAAAATGTATCATATTTACAGTGTAATTATCTGGGCTAAATCTTCATCCAATGAGCCTTTCGCGTATTATGTTTTGACGTCAAGTGTGGACACGTATCCAGCCCAACAACAATTTATAAAGATTGGTATTGAGAGTATTATCAACGTCGTCTCTCTTCAAATAGCATAACATATCACTCCCACAACACATAACATTTTGTTTACGTCTGAATCAAAACAAACATGGACGCATAGTGATCACAATCCTATCCTGTCTTAATCTGTGCTATAATTACCTTTTAATGACTTGATAGCTACTGGCACTTTCATCCCATTAGCCTTGACGTGGCCTTTCTTGACCTGTCCGAACTGACCGTTGCCAAGGAACTCGTTGCCTAGCAGCAGATGACCTCGCTGTATCTCCCAGGGACTTCCGGCGATTTGTTCATATGTGTTAGTCATGGGATCACAACTCTGGAGAGAAAAACCAATGGAAACATGTAATGGGTTTGTGGTGATAGCACCAAAGATAATCAACAACAAGAGATGGTCAACTCGATGAATGTTACCGAGGCCGCATGAGAGTGAGGTCCCTTTATTAGCTGGTGTTCTCTTATTGTTTTTGTTCGTTCAATACTCGATACAAAATGGCATGGTCGTAATGCATTCTTTTATCAAAATTATCTGAACTAAAAATATCTCGCATCAAAATCATAAAATGCGTTCTATCCGGTGCAACTAACATCTAAGGTGCAAGGGAAACAAGGACACACGACGCCTGCAGTTCTGATCAAATGTTCAACTGAAGATTACTTTCTTAGTTTTGTAAGTTGATACAATCGAATTACCGAAATCGGGAATCAAACCAAGTTTCGTCAATGGTACGCTCGGTCAACTCGTAACTTAGTCAACTCCCCATCAAAAACTATTTCTACGTACATTAAATCAGTTTATTTCTAAAGCCGTTGATAAACATCCTAAACGTACCTATGTATTGAGAATGGGGTTTGTGGATTGTTCCAGTTGTTACTGACACCCTGGCAATAATGGTACCTGGACCCTATGGTGACCGTTCAAAGAGGGCATTCATAACGAGTGATTACATTACTCGCAGCAGGATACTGAGGACCGGGGTTCGAATCCCACCAACGCAGGGGTTTTTTTTCTTCTATGGGCCTTACAGAGTTTTCGTTGCTTTGTCCTTGAGGTTCACGTAACATCGTGGAATTTTCAAGTTCTGTTGACTCACCTTCGATATTCTTCTTCTTCTTCTTCTTTTTGATGAAAAGGGCGTTCAACTTATTAGGGCGTAGAACATATGATTAATGCGCAATATACGTGTACATTATTATTATTATTATTATTATTATTATTATTATTATTATTATTATTATTATTATTATTATCATTATCATTATTATTATCATCATTATTATTAAGAGACAATTCAGACCCCTTAGCTACTCACCGATACGAGAAATAGACGTCTTGAGCTTTGTTTCCGTGGCCGGACACACACGAAGTAGATGAAGAAGGTGGAGAGGATGATACCGGCGACGATGAGACTGATGACGAGGACAGGGAAGATGGGAGAGGAGGGCAGGGAGGCTGACACTTTGAGGATGCCTGTAAGGATGAAAAAAGTCGATACATCTTATTATCATCTTCGTCATTATCATGTTCATTCTCCTCCTCCTCCTCCTCCTCCTCCTCCTCCTCCTCCTCCTCCTCATCATCATCATCATCATCTTCACCATCATCATCATCAGCATCATCATCAACACCACCACCGCTACCACCACCATCAACATCATCATCATCATCACCATCAACGTCATCATCATCATTATCATCATCGACATCATCTTCAGTATCATCATCATTAACGTCATCATCAGCATCCATTGTCATTGTCCTCATCACTGTCATAATCATTTTCTCCGTTAACCTCATTATGGTATCCATTGTCATCATGTCAACAATCGCCAATCAACTAAGACATAGAGCCGAAATCACTTGCGTCAAACTGTCGTGTCATGATGTGGTGATAGAGTTGTGTTACATATGTGTTATTTTAATGTGTTACAATGGTGTTACCTTGGTCACAACGCTCTCCCTCCCATCCACGGTCACAGCCATCCAGACAGATTCCAGTAGTAATGTCACAGTCAGCACCATCCTTACAACGACCACAAACAAATTTACAGTCTGTGCCATAGGTACCAGCAGAGCAATCTGAAAGTGGAATGGGTTAGAAGATTAATTAACGTTTTCTCTCAATGGTGCGTTAAACGAAACTTTAAAGAAAAATTCTTTGTGAAGGCTTATTTAATTGTTTAACTGTACAGTGCATTATCTGTATTTGGGAATTGCTTTGCTTCACGCAAATCAAAGGTTGTTTGATACGATGTTATCATTTCATCTGTTACTGTATTAAAAGTTATCAGTTTTACGCCCCTTTCGACACCTAAAGATCATTTTTAGAGGCGGGGTTACTCCATTAATTGTTATAGGAGTGAATGTTGTACCAAAGGGCGATAGTGTGTGTGTGGGGGGGGGGGGGGGGGGGGGGG
>JARBEQ010200181.1:0-12538 GCA_030265355.1 Tritonia tetraquetra
GGGAGGGAGAGGGGGAGGGAGGGTGAGTGAGTGAGTGAGCAGAATTTAATCAAACTTTGATTTCAGTTTATATTCCTTATGATAACCTCAGGGAGACATGTCTGGCAAACTGGGATATGAAGAGTTTGAAGAACTTTGGACTGATTTGAGGAAATGGAAGGTAATTTTTTTTTTGTAATAAAAAGACCTTCTAATATCTTTCTTCCTTTTCCATCCATCATCCCTGGGGGGCATAAGGCATCAACAGACCTGCTTACTGGAAAGGGACGGATTTACCCCACTTTTTAACAAAATTTTGGGATTCTCCGGCCAGAGTGCAACAAACCCCGCCTTTTTCATTCTTTTTGTCTCAATGTATTAATGTGTAAATTGTAAAATGAGAAACTGGACAACGACGACTGACGAGTGGAAATTGTCATGTCGGGCGAGTTATGTATTTGATTTCAGTATTGCGCCATGTTTGGTTGTTAAGAGTATGTTAGTAAGAAATGTGCGAGTACTGACGTAGAAATAGCTTGATACATATAGTTTGATGCGTTCAACAGTTAATGCTTTGAATGCTTTTCCCAGGTCTAAACCTCCTCAACGGTCATTCATTTCACCAGCTTTAGACTAACCCCTCTTTTTTCCACAGACTCCTCTTTTTTTTAAGGTCCACCCCTATTTTTTATATTCTGTGTCTTAAAAATAAAATCTAACTCTGTAAAAACCCTCTTTATATATATATATATATATATATATATATATAGATTACACTGTCACAGCACATTGAGTGATATTACATTATGTATTGTACTTATTTAGTATTATATTTTCTTTCACTTTGTCTATTTGCTCACAGGGCGTGTTCACCAAGTTTGACAAAGACCGCAGTGGCAACCTGTCCTCCTATGAACTCAGAGCATCTATGCAACAAGTGGGTAAGTTGCAAAATAGAAACAAAAGTAGAAGTGAACCAGATCACCATGTTTAAATTAATATTATTATGAAAAAAGGACGGTAAGTTTTCAAAATTGTCACATTCTATTTTTGTTATTAGTATTAGTCATATCAAAGTCTAGTTATTGGTAAATAGTCAATGCAATGTTTGCATTTGAATGGGCAAACTGTATCTTCAAGTTGAAAACAACTTGATAATGAACTGATTCAATTCCTTATCAGGAGTTTTAAAAAGACTACAACCAAATTTTAACTTTTTACTTCAAAATTTGCATTGTCTGATTTCAGAATTTCATTTGTAATGAGGGTACATTGAAAAATCCTACATTTGTTAAATAGTCATATTTTCATTATTTTTGTTTTGTTTTGTTAATAATACCACTAAGAACAGAAAATGTATGTACATCCTGAGAAAATACAAAATTCAGTCATTAAGTACATTACAAAAAGGATTGTTTTGTCTCTTGGTTTATTTTCTTTCTTCAATTTTTTTTGGGTACGGTGCCATTTTGTTTTCATCTCCCATTTCATTTCTATCTGTGACAATTGGTTTTTTTACTTCAAGGTTTTCAAATATTTTAACAATGTGGATACTATCATGGCACAGAGGTACGGTTCTCACCTCTGAAGAGAAAGGTACCATGTTCGATTCCCGGCAGCGACACTATCTGGTATTTTTCTCCTTGAAACTCTGTGAAAACCTATATGCCACTCCCCTGATCTTATTCAGGTAGGTGGGATAAAAAAAACAAGTCCTATCGGAGACGGACAATAAGCTCGGAGGTCCTGTGTGCATGTTGGGCACGTTAAAGAACCCTTGGCAGTTGGAAATTGATCAGAGTAGGCCGTACAAAGGTCACAGATCACCTGCTTGGCTTAATATCTCGATCCACAGAAATCCAGCCTCATAGTGCTGGCCCTACACTATAATGGTAAAAGGGAACTGGATAAGAAAGAAAGAAAGGATACTATCATTGGAACGTTGATGAAAATGTTTGGGGTTTTTTTTTTTCATTGAGGAGAGAAGCTCTGGATGTGGTTAATACAAGTTTTCATCTCATTGTAAAATTTCAGGATTCAGAGTCAGCAACAAATGTTTAATGTCTCTAGTGAAGCGCTATGCCAACAGGGACAACCAGATTGAATTTGGAGACTTCATTGTGTGTGTCATCCGCCTGAAAACTATGCTGAGTAAGTAGATTTTATATTTCCCACCTCAATTGTCTTATAGTCCCAAACTCGGACCGGTGTCAGTAAGGACAGTCCAAAACGTATTCCTTGTCCATGCATTCCTCATCCTCACAGATCCCTTGTCCTAAAGTCAATGTCCCAACCATTTCTCTCTAATGCTTTGTTTCACAGATTTCCTCGTCCATTGTTCTCTGTCCCAGAAAGAATAAGGAATATGTGTTAGACTGTAGTCTACATTAATCATTGATAGACAATGGCACTACAAAAAAATATTCAATTCCATTGATATTTTTTTATTTTATGTTCTGGCTGGTGAATATCTTATCTTTAGATTCATTAAGGAATAAGGACAAATATGCTCTATTATCCGTAAAGTCTTATTTGAAAACATTTTTTTATCACCTTTTTTTTTTGGTTTCCATTTCCGCAGTAACTTTCAATCATTAGGGTGATGATTATATTTTTTAAATACTGAGAATAACAACAACAAAATTTTTTTTTACTGTGTATTGAAGATTAATATTTCATTTTGTTTTATCAACAGAAACCTACAATTCATTTGACCCAGAGAGAAAGGGATATGCTACATTTCGTCCAGATGATGTAAGTGAAAATTAATAATATTTTGCCCCAGTTGAAGCACCCAAATTTCAAAGGGTCTCCACTAGATTTTGATCATGTATGATTTGGCAAAACTATTTGGGCAACATCTTATCTCAGACATGCCAAATTTACGGTTTGGCTGTAAAATATCGGGGTGTTACCTAAGAAATTGTAGGTTACGTGCAATGGCACTCAGATTATGGCGAGAGAGTATAAGGCCCCAAAATATACACACGTTTTACATCGCGACATAAACTAGACAGCTGCAAGTCGAATCAAATTGTCAAATATACAGGACGGACAGTTACTACATAATGTAGCTTTCAAGGAGGCCGAAACTAGCTTTGTGGTTGTGGTGGCAGTAAAAAAATAAAAACAAAAGGATTTGTAACATCTCTGTTACATACAATTAACCAAAAGAGATCAATATTCATTGAATATTACATTTAATGGCACAGCTGCGTGAAAATGAAGAAAGATTCATTTAAAACATTTATGAATTAATTAGGAATGGAAACAAGAAGTTTTGAAAATCCTCTATTTCATTATATTTCACTAGCAAAAAGGCCTGTCCTTCGAATGGTAGCAGTACCACTGAGTTGTGAAGGAGGGGGTAGGGTGGGGTGGAAGTTCATTTCAGCTTTGCCAGCTTGACAAAAGAATGTTTTTATTTCAGCCCAAACCCTCTATTGTATTGCAATTTGTGAGCACTATTCATCACGCAATATGAACTAACAGTTTGTCTATCAGAAGCGTACAAAAATATGGAAAGTAAAAACTATGAATGTCGATAAACAAAATGAGAAGAAACAAATCATTTTCTATAAAATTAACGACACTAAGGATCCAATATTCAATACGCTTATAACCATCTCTACATTTTAAACCATATGCAAAATTTGGTCACAATCGGTACGGAAGGAACTGAGAACATGCGTGACAAAAATTGGGGTTACTCGTTTATAGATATAGGTTATAAAAAATATAATAGAGACAGCGTAGCTGTATGATACTTATTTATCTATCTATCTATCCATTCACCCATCCCTCTATCTATCTATTTACCCATTCAACCCTCTATCTATCTCTATGTCTATCTATCTATTTATCTGTCTTTCTATCAATCTGCGTCGAGTGATGTCCTAATCTCTGTCCAATGGTTTGAAATCACATCGCGATTGCAATGATTTTTGTCTGCCTCATAAAAACAAAAATTTAAATTAATATCTTTGTTAAAACACAGTTTTAGGAAATCTCAAGCGCACCTATGGTAATGCCAAATTCAGAAATGGCATCAAAAAAGCATATTTATTGATGTTAATAATTTGATCCTGGGACCACTGTGCAAACCGGATACCTTGGTGCTAGCCTGTCTACTATGCTGACAGGTTCGTGTGCCTCAAAAATAGCACACGCTCTATACTTCTCACAACTGTTTTCTGCTAGATGTGCGGGATACGAGTTTACCTTTTAAAAAGAAATTTATAGTGCACCTTCCTTGGTGGTGCGCGCGTCATGAAATACAACAAATGTGTATATTTTGGGTCTAAACCTGATCCGGTTCGCTCAGACGACGATTGGAGGGACAGCCTTTTTTGTCAATTTTTTCCCTTACGTGTGAACTCAAACTCAGTGATACCAATACTATATACTGATATGTGTGCTTTCTGTAAACCTCAACGTGGGTGTCTCCGTAACCGTGAATGAGGTTCTAGTTATTGAATGCAATGGTTTGGGATTTGAATCACGAGGCGGAACACTTGACTTTGCTGCGTAGCTGTGCCCATGTGCGAATGCACACCAGGGAGAAAAGGTGTGCACAGTTGAGAAATGTCTGCGCACACCAATGCAATTTTTTTTTTAAGTTTGTAGATCTAATTGAAGTCCATACTTGAATGTGCACACAATTGGGATTTTTTCGTCAAACTTAGCAAAAACACTAAGAATGTACGCACACAGACTAGAAAAAATTAGAGGGAACATTGCCTGTAGCTATGATTGACAAGTGCTTTGAATGATATTTTTTCTTTACTTTAAATCAATCAAAGCAGCCATTATATCCCGTTTTGAAACCCAAATCAAGCCGATGTTATCACTCATTCTCTTTATGTGCTCATGTCATCTTTCTTTCAATCTGTAGTGCGAAGTTGACAAGTGTCAATTTGCCACTTTTTGGATAGGACACTGGTCTAATTCAGATTAGCTGATTACTTTCTCAACTCTCATTTGAGAATTGATGCGCCATCTAGGTTGAGTAAACAAAACACCCCAGAATGGGACACAAACTCTTGACCCTTGTTTGTGTGTGTGATTTTTTTCCTGACTGACCGCTGATTACACCACTTATACCCGTTTGACCTTTGTTGTTGGGAGGAAGCAACAATAACAACGGATGCCAAGACTGACAAACTGCTGAGGCTGCTCTCATGATTTAAGATGTACCTGAGAGTCATATTATTATATTTTCACATCTTCACATATATCATTGCGTCAACAACGTGCATACACACTACACACGTTTATCTTAGAGTGAGCAAGACCACAACTCTGTCCTCTCCAGCATCACGTTTTATGACTCGATAATATACATTTTCTGGTTAAAATAGTGGATTTTGTAGCCCTGGAAAAGCTCTTGAAATGCCTTGGAATAGTGTTTAGAAAGGGGAGCACGAATTGATTTTTTTCTAGAAAAATGTAACATTGTTTTGGTGAAAATATCTACTACTTTCACTTTCATCATGATGTGGGAGGTTGAAGAGTGTGATTGTAGTCAAACTTCCAAATGATGTGATTGTGTGGATTTATTTCAGGAATCACTTTCTTGTAATGGTTTGTTATACCAGTTTTACGGTCTTAGGCATTAAGATATTGTGTCGTTGATTTTTTAAATAGTTTAGACAGGATCACTAATTGATCTCATTTAGGATGTGGGTCACTGAAGCCTAAGGAAAACAAATGTCACAGACTCCATTTTGTTTTTAGTAGTTTCATGTACATGTTTTTGTTCATTACTCTCTGGTCCGTTACTGTGAGCCGTGGTTAGGAGTGAGCTGTGGTTAGGATTACTGCGAGGCACAAAAGGGGTTGGCATGTCTGTTATCTAGACACTGAGTTGAATAATGTGTTACACACATGATTCATCACAGGACACTGAGTTTAACATTGCTTTGCAGTAACATCGCCATGGATAACAAACCAAAACATCTTATTCACATTTGTTTGGATAGAACATTTTTTTGTGCATATATTTGGTCTGAGACTTGAGTTTTGAATTCATTGGTGTCATTTTTATCTATTCCTCAGTTTATCCAAAGTACAATGTATTCTTAGAGTCCTGAGGTAAAGAAACAACTTTGGAAGCTGCAAGGAGATCAATAGCTGTCTTCCATGAGTGAAACGAATATTTTAGGTTTGATTACACAGAAAAAACAAACAGTTCTTATAAATGTGTCTGCTACTCTTATTTTGGTTGCATTTTGTAATGACAGGCTTTCTTTTTTTTTTTCATGGTCATTATCAATGTTTAAAAAAAAATTACCTCAAGTTATCGTATGCAATCTGTTTCCCCTCTTTAAAATATTACCCCGCAAAAAAAAAAGGAAGAAAAAAAAGAAAAAAAGAAGAAACCACATGAAATTTCTACACACCTTCATTAGTCTCAGTTATTGAAGATGAATTGGAGATGTGCAAGTAGATATTCGTGCAAAAGTATTATTGCTATTACATTCACTGATGTAGTTTTATTTATGAATTATACAATACAGTAGGCTAGAATTATCAATTGAATTTTAAAAGTTCTCATTTTATTTTCTTGTAATGACCACCCAATTGTGAACTGTAATCATTGCATAGAAAGTCAAATTTATTTCCATTTTTTTTTCAATTTTATTTAACTGGCCAACTTGTATTTTTTGTGTGTGTCATTATTTAATTTACTGCTTTTTTTAAAAGCAACCCCTACACAAACTGCAATGATTTCATGCAAGTCGCCTTTCCACTGTAAGCAAGAAAATCAATATGATTTAGAATAAATAATTTGACAAGACTTTGAGGAGTAGTTGTTGCATGCCATTCATTACTAAGAAAATTTACTCTTGTAAAGATGAATTAACTTCCTACATAAATCCATGTATGAAACTGCTGGAATCTCAATGATTTTTTATATTCATAATCTGGTTTTGATTTGACATTTTTTATTGTCAGACAAAATAGTATAAGGGATGTGCTCCACAAAAAAAAAAAGATTAAAACTTAGTAAATAACACCAATCTGCTCACCAAAGCAAATTACAGTGTTCCAACAAGTTTTGTTCAACCTCTCCAAAAAAAAAGAGAGGAACCTGTTTGTAGTCATGCACAATAAATAAATTCAAAAACATGACATACAGTAAATTTGATTGAAAGGTTAGACTGCATACTGTTGTGTATTGCAAGTCTATTTTTAAAAGTTTGCAAATTTATATTTATATGTCTTTTTTTTTCATGTTTGAGTTGTGGAATTGTCTGAACTAGATTAAATCATTGCTTATCTTATATTGTTTACAATTTTTGCATAATCTTATATTAACTCTTCTTGCTCAGAACTAATTGTAGTATTAAATGAGATTCAAACTTTATTAATATTTACAATAATAAAAAAGGGTATTTTTTAAATTTGATATGAATTGGAAATTATCACATTGTATACCATTTGTAATAATATACACCGTTTTATTAAAATGGAGCAGTCCTGATTATTTAAAGCATGTTAATCTTTGAGCTCTCTCCTTCATATTGAATGTTTCATTCATTTTTTCTCTATTTGAAGCTCTAATGATGTGCTAAACTGTAGTTGACCTTAAATGGATCTCATACAAGAAGCTGAGATTTTATTGATCAACATATCATGTAATCATAAGAAATCTGTGACTGCTTAACTTTTCCTACCTAGAGTAATCCATATCGTGCTATGAATGTTTCAAGCATATGTTTTCTGTGTGCTTTAATTTCAATGTTTATTTGCTTCAGATTTGTCCTCAACTAACGATTAAATATGTCATGTATTCAGTGCTATGAATCATGACTTTTTGATCTTTGTTATAGTACAGATAGGAATGTGATTTTTTTCCCTCTTAAATATAGAGCTAACCACCATCTATTTACAATACTGCCTTTTTTGTTTTGCTTATTATTAAAAAAACCAATGATTGTCCCTTTATCATTTGTTTGGTCTATTCTACATTTATATCTGGTGCCTTTACATCAAAGATGTATTGCAAAGGCTCTTTTTTTATTGTTTTACTTTATGTTATAATTCAAATAAAATTTCTTGATAAGCCTATGAATTGTGTTACGTTTTGTTTATTTGATCAAACCCCATTAATACCACAGAGCAGTGTTGGGGCCAGCCCTATGTTCAGCCATGACTAGCACTCAAGATACACACTATAAATGCAGGCACCCTGACCACCAAACACGACTGAACACAGAGCCGGAGGTCCTACCACTCTGGGCATGTTTCAAGTTTTATACTTTCCAATAGTGTCACTTAGACATAGAGTGCATCTTTATATAATAATGAGCTGGGACACCCGGCGTTGCTTGGAATATCTGAGATAGGATATAATCAACAGTTTTAGTCAATCTGCATTTTGTAATAACATTGATATTATTCAAATTTAAACGAAATACGGGAGTTTCCGCGAGAGTGTGCTGGGCCTGAATGCCCGTTTTTCCTGAGTACCCACTTTTCAGACGAAACCAAATTTTTTCTATCAAAATCGTCACTCTGTATGCCCGTCAACGAAATTGCTCTGCCTCGTCAATAAAAAAAAAAAAAAAAAAGGAAAGAAAGAAATGCAAACTAAATGTGAATAAATTTAGTCAGATCACTTGTCCTGAGTTGACAAGCATGTTGTAAATCATCGTCAGTGTTCATTGGATAGTTGACATCACAGCTTTGTTACCACGAATAGCTTTTATGGCCCTAGCCTAGACTAACAAATAAACAAAAAAAATTGTCCACTGGTTATGTTCGGGGTTTCAAAGATCAAGGGACATAATTCATGAAAATCAAATCCCTATTTTTTCTTCCTCATTTTCTTTAGTAAAATATATCGGCTACCTAGATAAAACCTGTTATGACAGGGACACAGAGACAAGGTCATGTAATTTTTAAAAAAGGCTGGATGTACTTGTTTACTTTGACTGTTTTGGTTTTCACGTAGTATTACACCGTGCAGTGTAAGTGAAAGGAAAACAAGTACCTACACTTGCAAAGTTAGCACAACTGACACTGTTACTATTACTTAATTGCTTTTGTAATGTGAAGGCACACAAAAGAAAGGAGGAGAGGTGGAGGCAATCAAGTGTTTCTATTGTTCATGACTGATAAGTTCTTTCTTTCTTATCCAATTCCCTTTTACCATTACAGTGAGGGCCAGCGCTATGAGGCTGGAATTCTGTGGATCAAGATATTAAGCCAAGAAGGTGATCAACCCACTGTGACCTTTGTGGTAGGGATTAATTTTGCCCAGACAGCAGCTTTCTCTTATCGATTTTTAACTGCCAAGGGTTCTTTAATGTGCACACAGGACCTCTGAGTTTATTGTTCGTCTCCTATAAGATTAGGTTCTTTGATCCCACCTACCTGAATAGGATCAGGGGAGTGGCATATAGGTTTCCAACGAGTTTCACAGAGAAAAATACCTGACGCTGCCGAGAATCGAACCATGTACCTTTCGCTTCAGAGGCAAGAACCGTAACTCTGTGCCACTGGGACCCCTGACTGATAAGTGTACTACATAAAGATGGTGAAATGAATGAGAGTGAGAGAGGTTGCTCACAAACACGACACTTAACCATTACCGGTCACACGTGACTTAAAAAAAACTTCAAGCCATTTAGATACTAAAGCCGTAATTAGCCTTTTCAAGACAACTAAATTAAAATTGAAAAACAAGCAAGCTCTGATTGAGTGTGGGTAGCGCAGTGTGTGTGGGGGACTCTTCTTTGTGTTAGGACACACACAGCATTGAAATGACTTTGTCGTTGTCTGTTGCCTATCATTTGCTCTGTTGAGGATATCTGATATGACAGGGATCGGGTAAAATAGGAATTTTGCTCTGGTCCCACATTCCCCGTTATATCAGGTTTCGACTGTGATGAGTAACAGAAATTGAAAACACCTAAGTATAATAAAAGGGAACGATGTGTGGACAGGGTGGAAGTACTTTGGCAGACTTGCCATATAGGGATTTAATTTAACACAAACCATTCAGATTTTTTGGTCAAAATTTATGCAAGATACAAATTGTCGATGGTCAATGACGATATTTAAAGTCGCAACAGTTGTGTTGAACTTCGGATGTATTGATCTTTTTTCCACTCCCCCCAACGACATCAACTTCAGTGTAATCGACTGTATGGTGTCCTTTTCCTTCTTTTTGCCTTACTTTTCTTTAGGTGAATGAGACCTCTAATAGTTAATAATAAAAGAGAACGAGTCATGATCTTAACCTTCACTGCTACTCACTTTTTTTTCGTATCCCTGTGAATTTGGTTAGCTCAGCCATTTTCAGGTGAGTATTCTGAGTAGCAAATACAAGTAATTCTCTCTTTTTGAGTGGCCGATTACAAGTGACAAACCCCTAAAATGAGACAGCTCAGTCTAAAGCCAAGTGCATGTAACACAAATGTTAGTGCAAGCTAATTTAAATTTGGAGGATAGAAGAAGTGTATCCACCACGTGTGCCTTTATACGTAGATGGGCAGCCCAGCATTGCATATATTGAATAAAGAGTAAAAATATAATAGTCCAATTTGAACAGCTTTTATTTCAACAGCAAATGGATTATACATATACAAATGATGTTTTAATGAAAAAAATTCTCTTTGTGATATATGAAAAACTCTGCTTAACAAATGCTATAGTCACAGTTAAATGCTGCCAAAATGGAATACAAATAAATCGACAAAAATGACCATTTTGATTAGAAATAATAATTGGCTAGTGTACTAGCAATGGTGAAATAGCCACTCATTTCAAACAACTGCATGAAAAATTATCACATTTTATCTACAACGTCATGGAATGAAATGAGAACAGTAAAAATACTAACATTTTCTAACTATTTAAAATATGGCTGGAAATTCTAAGTCAATGTAACAAATTGACTAAATCAGTGAATATGATGATGATATATCAACCAGAAAAATGAGCAAAACAGACAATTGGCTAGTCACTAGACAACAACCCTAGACATATGAAGTATGAAGATCTATTTTTGCTGTCTCAAAATCCCATCTGTTTCTTGCACATTTTCAGTATGGCACCAAACATTTAACAAATGGCAATCAGTATATTACTAGCCAACAGTTTTATATGGATATAGGTCGCGGATATTGGATAATAAAGACAAAAGTAGGGAGCAGGCTGCAGAAATGAAATTCCTAATAATTTGGTTAAAAAGATAGAAATAAATAATTTGTGCTCTTGAAATTAAACAGATTAAAATAACTAAAAGAAAAAAGAGATTTGAATACCAAATTTGTTAAAAAAACAAACACTTTCAACATGCTTTTCCAAACAAATAGTGCCAGATATTGTTGCTATCTTCAATGACCATTCACACTCTTTTATCTCAACTCAGAAATTATCAAATCAAGATATACTAGTCCTATTGATATAAAAAGTGACATCTAAGTTCCTTTACAGCTTTTAACAGATACATAACATTTTTTAAAAATTGCTTATTGAAACAATGAATAGTCGAGAGAATCGCATGTATCTTATCACTATCAAACTTGCAAAATGTTGTCATACACTGAATTTACAATGAAAGGAATAAAATAAATGAAAAAAACAAATCTGTTTATCACAATGATAAATGTACAAGAAAATTTGCAAGAAAACTGACTAAAAAAAAGAATCAACGAAACACAATGTGACATAACTTTCAATCATCTCATACATGGTTGTTTTCTTGTTGTAAACACGATAAGTAGATTCCCAACATCGCCTACAAAATCACGTTAAGAGATCTGTGAGTCTTTTAATAAGAAGAATATTTGAGTGATTTTTATTCAATTTAATTCAGGCACAAGGGTGTGTATGAATAGATCCATCAACGAGATACATTTGACTAACAATAATACAGATAATGAGATTGTCTCCTGCATAGCAATGTTTCACGCAAATTAAATTCACTTGTCCAAACTGTCATCATTCAAACATAGTTCTCCTTCTGCACAAAACACTTCCAGTCTTATATGTACAAGCATTTGACAAGTATTTTCATTTCTCCTCTTTTTCCTTGTGAACAGAGAAATGGTAAAAGATAATTTTCAGCCCAGTTTTGAGTAGCTAATTATAGCAGAGCTCCCTTTCACATAGAGCCTTTTCAGTCATTGTCGTTCATGAAAGAGCATGAAGATAAAAAGTGGACATGTTTATATTTTGTGAAGGTGTGAATAGGGAAGGCCACAGGTGTGCAGACAGCCTTTTTCAAACACATCTAAGTTCATACTTGTATTCCTTGTGAAATTTCCATTTGAGTCGATACCAAATACTATGCAATTTCTTGTTAGATCGCCAATTGCCGAAAAATAAAATTCAATACCACATGGCAAGTGAAAATGACAGCCTATGCATTGTAAATGATGATGAAATGAAAATGACAACGAGAATAGGAAAAATGAATGTTCTATAGTTGTTCTTGTGCAGGCTACTTTCTTTCTTTCTTTCTTTACCAATAACCTTTTAGTACCTTTCGGTGTAAGGTTTATGCATGATACACAAACTTTCGCCATTGATCCCTATTCAGTGA
>JARBEQ010200292.1:2021-12535 GCA_030265355.1 Tritonia tetraquetra
CCCCCCCCCCCCCCCCCCCCCCCCCCCCCCCCCCCCCCCCCCGCCCCATCCAGTTGAGGTGAGCTTTTGTATTTATGTTTTTGTGCTTGTGTTATATTTTGTTTCGATTTTTTGTGGGGTTTTTTGTTTTATTGTTTATTTGTATGTATTTTGTTTGTTTTCTTCCTTGTTTGTTGCTTTGCTTGTTTTGTTGGAGGGTTTTTGTGTGTTTTTAAAGATTATTCGAAGTTATTTTAAAAATCTGATTTTAGAATCATTTTGATTATTTTTCGGGGTTTTTTTTGTTTTCGTTGTTGTGTTGTGCTTTGTGGTTTTTTTTTTGGTTTTTTTTTGTTTTTTTTGGGGGGGGGGTTGTTTTTTTGTTGTTGTTTTGGTTTTTTTTTGAGGGGGGGGGGGGGGGTTTCTTGGGATCTTTAAAAATATTCATAACGAATGTAACGCAATTAATCCATCAAGCTGAATAGAAGGATGCTACAAATTATGTCATTTAAGACGTGCAAGCATTCTCAATTATTATTTTACAACAGGTATTTTAACGACTGAGGTCCCCACACACAAAATTGATAATAATCAATAATTTAAACAACCTCACATCTAACAAATCTATGATGATAATACTATCATAATATAAATATATATTTTTTTAATACTCTTTTTCATTCATCAGCAGAGGAAGAGTACGAATCGAAAGAGATACGATTTCTACGAGCATAGAAACTCGCCATACTGTTGTATGCCATTGCCTGGTTACCACCAAGTTGCCTATCTGATTCTAGTCTATAAGATTTACAACCAGTCTTATGAATATTCCTCGCAGTCTCAGGCTGCAC
Organism: Tritonia tetraquetra; assembly: GCA_030265355.1. Classification (NCBI taxonomy): domain Eukaryota; kingdom Metazoa; phylum Mollusca; class Gastropoda; order Nudibranchia; family Tritoniidae; genus Tritonia; species Tritonia tetraquetra. The sequence goes on from JARBEQ010200292.1 coordinate 2,852, forward strand.
ATTCCACTACCTGTTAACCCCGACATAATTTCTCTTCTTTACCCATAATCCCCTCCCCCATCCCCATTCACCCCCCCCCCCCCCCCTCGCTTTCTCCCATTCCCTCTTGATCTTGGAATATCTATCAATTCAAACATTGAACTTTGAAATATCATGTTGGAACAATAATAGATACGGAACAGATTATGACATTACATGTTTGATTTGTGTTAGTCTGCTATAACATCATTACCATAAATATTACTTTTCTTATTGTTATTGCTATTATCATTATCATTATTATTGATATAATTATTAGCATTGATATCGTATTATTATCATTATTGTCATTATAATGAATATCATGATTATTAGTATCATTATTGTTATCATCATTATCGTCATTATTTTTAGTATCATTATTATTAGTATCATTATTACATATTAGTATCATTATTATCATCATCATCTTTGCCATTATCATCATCATCATCATTATTATCGTTATTATTATTATTATTGATTTTCAGTAATGATATTTATCAATTTTATCATAACCATTATTGGTGTTGTTACTTGAATGATTAATACTATCGTGTCTATCTATATAATATCACCTCATCGTCATTATCATTGTTGTTATTGTTGTCGTAATTATCATTATTATATCATTATCTTTGTCATGATTATAATTGCTATACGAATTATCAGTATTACAAACAGCAAAAGGTAAGGTAAAGTATCCTTTATCGATCCGTGAATACAATTACAATGTGTTTCGTCAGAAAAAAATAGGAAATAATCAAAGTGGGATGCATCAATTACATAAAGTCATCCACAACTTTGACCCTACAAATCACATTTAGTTTATACTGGAGCCACAAGCCATATCTAGCTAAATTACAGTCAGGTACACGATTTAACTTATAAAGATCAACGTTTCTTACCGTCGTCTTTTCCACTTTTCTTTCTAAGGCTATTTTTCTGTGTTTTTCTGGCACCTATACATTTTCCATACCTTGATTTATAATTCTATGGTGCCTGCTCCCTTCCAAATCTTGTATACAGTTGATGGAAAGAAGGAGTTGAAATATCTTTGTTTAAGTGGACTAGTCTGTATTTGAGGGTAGAGAGGATGTGACTCGTCTTTTCTGATCTTATAAAACTTTTCAAAGCATAACTTTTAAAAAAAACAATCAAAATAATTATTATGAAGGCATCTGTTAATTTTCCTTTTGTGACTTTCTCTACAATTTCCACCCTCGCTGTCAGACAGAAACACAGCAAACTAACAATACATGAATCATAAAACATGGATAACAATGTTTTATCTAAATCAAAAGAGTACAAATTTCTCATAAAATAAATCCTTTGGTTCATATTTTTCAACACTTTACATGAGTGTACATACCATTCTAGCTTTTCATCAAAAATAACTCCCAGATATTTCTATTCTATGACCCTTTCAATATTTTCGTTCTTAATTTCGATATATTGGTGTAAGTTATTCTTATTTCTAAGATCAATATAATTTCTTTCGTCTTCTTAACATTAATTGCAAAAACGTTTTCATCACACCATTTAACAAATTTCAAGAGTCTGAGTTTTTATTCATAGTTGTATAGAACTAAGTCTGATCGTAAAAGGGCTTGAATAGAGGTGTCGTCGGCATATTTAATCATTGGTATATTATTGAAACAGCCTTGACAGTCATTGGTATAAATCGAGAATAGTACAGGTGCTGATACCTTTCCTTGGTGTGCCCCAGTGTTTGTAACAAGTAACAGATTACTCATAGGTGTTATTATCAGAATTTTAACAGACATACTGTGGTCTATCTATCAAGAATTCAAGAGTCCATAGAACTTTACTGTTGCTTACGCCCATATCGAATAATTTTGTTATTAGAACATGTGATTGAATAGTATTAAAAGCGCTGGAGAAATCAATAACAAGGGTTCGAACGTAACTTCTCGAGATATCTTGTCAGCAAACAACAGGATTGCGTCTTTAACTCCACGTGCGCCTTATATGCAAATTGATAAGGATCGAGTTTGGGTTCACAAGCAGACAAAATAGATTCCAATACATGCCTTTCAAGACATTCAATAAAAATTGATGTCAAGGCCACGGGTCTAAAATCATTCATTTCTTTAGTATCTTTTGATTTAGGGACAGTTGAATTTTGGGACGTCTCCAAGCCCTCTGTATAACCGCTCCATTAATTGACAGGTTAAAAATAGTTATGTACCTTACACCGAAAGGTACTAAAAATGTTATTGATAAAGAAAGAAGAAAGAAGAAAAATAGTTGTAAAGATTCCAACAAGTTCATGAGCACATGTGTTAAGGACACATGGCGTTATTTTATCCGGCCCACAAGCTTTGTTTGATTTTAAGGAGGAAAATAAGTTAATCACTCCACTCTCCTTAATGTTCCAAGACTGGTCCCCACTGACAGAAAGTTAGTATCTCATTTTTGAAATTTGATTTGAAGAATCCAAACAATCAAACTTGGCATAAAAGGAGTTCTGTGTCATTGTCTGTTGATAAAATAGTACGTGGGGGTTTTTTTGTATCCAATAATGATGTTCTTGCTAGACTTTTTCCATATCATGTGATCTAAAATTTTCTTCAATTTTGTTTTATATTCCGTCTGATATTCTTTTCTTTTTTTTAAACTGTTTTGGGTCGTTTTCTTTTTTTCTTGATTTTTTTTTGTACATGAAAGTTCGCTTTTTTTCATTAAATAGTGTTTGTTTGGTCACCCAAGGCTTGATATCTCCATATCATTTGATAAGCTTCTTTTTTAAAACAGTTTCTTCCCCTGCCGAGGGGTCGGTTATATCAGTATTAATAACGCGACACAAATTTCTCTGTTTACTGCTTCAAGATCTTTTATTTATTGAACAGGAATTGGAAAAATGGAGAACAGCACTAGAACGACGTGGTATGAAATTATAAAAAAACGGAATATCTGTGTGTTGGCCAACAATTGAATTGAGGGACTGATGAAGGTCCTGCCCCTACCGCATCTCGACAGCAAAAGAAAGATGGGAAGAAAAAAGCAGACGACGATGCACCAAAGATCACATGACACGCAAACTATGACGCGCATGGAAACACATAAAAGTACACACAAGAGTTTTAGGTGTGATATTAAGCGGAAAGAAAAATGACAGTATGCCAAAGTAACGCTTTTTTTTCAAATCCAATACCGCATGCCAACCCATAGAAGACATACAATTTGGAATTGCAACCAGATAACTCAAAAATCAGGTTGATTAAAAAACAAGTAGATGCCCAGCTCTAGTTTGAATACTTGGGGTCGATAATCCAAAATAATGATAATTGTGGGGCAGAAGTCAAGAAAAGAATCCAAGCAGGGTGGAATAACTGGAGAAAAAGTTACAGTTAATGATGACAATGTGCCAAATGATATTGTGAAGGGAAAATTGTTTACGACCGTAGTAAGACCTAACTGTGGCATAATCTAAAAAAGCTGGGAAAAGACATTAAAGTTGCAGAATGTTGCGATGGAGTCTGGGGTTAGCACTGAGGTACAAAGTGAGAAATGACAAAGAAGAAAAAGAAAAAGAAAAGAACAAGAACAAGAACAAGAACAAGAACAAGAACAAGAACAAGAAGAACAAGAAGAACAAGAACAAGAACAAGAAGAACAAGAAGAACAAGGAGGAAGAAGAAGAACAAGAAGAAGAAGAAGAAGAAGAAGAAGAAGAAGAAGAAGAAGAAGAAAAAGAAGAAGTTATCTAATTGTTGAAGTAAAATGATAGCTATGCCTTGGTCTGAAATTATTGCAATTTCATCACGTAAATGGTAGTTCTTTTTTTCGATTAGATAAACGGTGATTAGCGTGATTTTTTGATAAATATGTGCGAATTCATTTTTAAAAGGTCTTGTCAGCATGCAACTATTTCGTCATTTCAAGATCCCCTGGTGTTTCAGTATATCTATTTTTGGTTATTAATGTTTGTTTGTGTTCTTGTTTCCTTGTTTTCTATGTTGCTGGTGGTATTATAATCATTGTTGTTGCTGTTGCTGTAGTTTTTGTTTGTGTGTGTACTATAGGACGAACCATATACCGTCGTGTTATCAATGACAACATTTGTTTTCCTCTGCACCAGCCGACCTTTGATCTCTGGTCATAAATATCGCTTGCCCTCTTGTCAGTGAGCGAGTGAGTGAGTGAACACGTGTGAGAGAGAGTTAGATAGCTTTAGACCTTTCGACTAGCAACACGTCCTTATTTTATAGAGAGCTACTCATTTTTGGACTTTGTAATAAAAACTTAGAAACTTTCAAGACGACAATTTCCTTGTGTTTCAATTCACGGTTGTGTATGTTAAATCTGCTTATTATTATTTAGTATCCCCGTTACATGTGACATTGGACCAGGCTTATCTAATTCGATTTGAGGGTCTTATTTTGTTGTGTTTTTTGTTTTGTTTTGTATTCGTACTGTTTGTTGTTGTTATAATGTATTGTATTGGTGTTTTAGTTGTTGTTGTTTATCAAATGTCACTATGATTGTCATGATAAAAAACAGGCTGTCACTATAAGGTGATAATGGTCCAGCCCACACCTAATAACGTACGACAGCTCCAATGTTCCGTTGACTCGGTGCGAATTCCTCAGTGGGTTATTCCACCTTGTTAATCTTGGATCTATTTTTGGTGGGTCGGAGGAGTCCTTGTAGGCCCGAGGCGTCAGTTTAACTCACGTCGTGTCCTACACTGTCCCACCTCATCACCCCAGGTTTCTTATTCCTTCACCTGCGGGTTTAGGTGTGGTTTTGTTCACGGTTCCGTTGCTGCTTACGGACCGATTCCACCAGGCGTAGACGAGGCGATAGGACACCCGTGTTGTAGGCTTGCATTACTTAATTCCCATTGAGCCAGGGGGAATGTGGTCACGCCGAGTGGCAGCACTTTCTACCGTTTCCAGTCGAGTGCCTCCGACAAGCAGGTATCAGATGCTGATTGTTATTGTTGTACGGGGCTTTTCTGTATTAGTTTTAGGAACACTAATCTCATGGCAAGTCGACTCGAGTGCCCGTGGAATAAAAGGAGAGGAGAGAGAGAGAGAGAGAGAGAGAGAGAGAGAGGGGGGGGGGTGGGGGGAGAAAAGGGCCAGATCACGATGCATGACGAATGCCAAGCAAACAGTGTCGTTGTATTTGTGTTTTGCATATTTGCATTGGTTTTTTATACGTGTGTTTATATTATTAATGCACTTTCGGACATCTACAAGTTTATATCACGTGAATGCTGAAGTTCATAAAGATATGCCCGAAAGGGATAATAAAGAAATCGTATCTTATCTTATCTTATTTTATTATTGTGTTGACTACGACAAAGGTGACTGGCATATTGATAAGGATCCCGTGGTAGTTTAGGGAATTGTAAACAATTACAAAGTCAATTGAGTAAATCAAACTTTAAAAGGTTGGTCTTCTAACATATTATCTCATGACATCATCATAATAGAAAAATATATATCCATGTACAAAGCTGTACACAATAGCTGAAGGGGTACCTACAAGGGCTGCAGTAATTTGTCTATTGGCCTGTCTTTGATTAATACTGCGCAGTGTATTGCTCATGGTGCCAGTAAAGGGTTATGGACACAGAGGGCTGAAACTCTCTGATGTTTAGTCATGTTTGGTGGTAGGGGTGCCTGCATTTATGGTAGGTATCTTGTGTGATTGAACATAGGGCTGGTAACAATACTGCTCTGTGAGATTAATGGGGTTCGATCAAACAAACCAAAAAACCAACAAGTTTAGCCAAAGTCAGGGGAATTGTCTAGCTGGAGCTTTTCCCTTTTTGACATGTGGAGACATAATTGGTTTGATTAAAGGAAAGTAACCATGAAAGCCTTATGATATGATGTATCTTTGAGGGTAAATATTTGGGGGTTAGAGTTATTTTTTCCCCCTTCGATTGGCAGTGCTCAGTGGTCAAATCACTCAACTTCGGACGCGGAGGACCGATTTTTTTCGGGTCCTTTGAGAGTTTTCATGGCTCTGCCCTGGAGATTTATGTGGAATCTTCTCAAGTTCTCTAGAACCGCCGTTGATATGACCTTTATCATTTGTTGAAAAGGGCGTAAACTTCAATATTTAGAACTTTCTTTGTCAGGGCAAAACAAAAATAACGAAGTCGATTCGTTTGTCTACTTACTGATTCTTTTTGCTTTGACGCAACTTATCGCACTGACATTCAACGCTGAAGTGTAGTAGAAAAGCTCTAGAAATAAAAGAGGATTGTAATAATATGAGTACACAACAGCATATTAATAGTTTTAAGTCCATTGTTCTCTGACTGCTGACATGTTGGTTGGACACATGAATTGCTGGATTACCTAGCACCAACCCTCAGGGCGTGGTGGCGGATATTGCACGGGCAAACAGATTTGTTATCGTTGGTGATATTTGACTCTAGGGCAACATTAGTCTTTGACAACAAAACATTTCTCCTTCTTCTATCCAACTGCATTATGATATTAACGGGTGCTGGAATACGTACGGAGATCTGCTATACATCGTATCGACACACTGGGACCAATCTACTCTTGAAATATAGTTACCCAAGGGGAACATTGAGAGCAGTCAGAGTAGTCGTTCTATGTTTGGTCAGATCATTATGATTTTAACACAGTAAATTATGTAAACGTAAAAACTATCACTGTGTTATAATATGTTTGCTGTCTTTTGTGTGTTGACTGTTAGCTGAGGAAGGGTATTAGTCCGAAACGTTTACGTCCCTGTTTTTGTTTGTTTTCCTTTGGGAGTTTTTAAAAGATTATCCTTTACATTTTTTACCCTCTGGTCTATAAATCCAATAGCTCTCATTGTAATATTCATAAGATAAACAACAGAGCGTATTTCACTATATAATGAGCGAGGACAAAAAATAAGAGTTGTCCCCTTGGATTGATGGAGGTTTTTTTCACTGAAAGGTGCTTGAGTTCTACTGACGACAGTTTCGGAAATTTTGGATTTCGACAGAAGGCAATAGCAAAGTATTTTGAATAGAACATAAGCAAAGTATTTTGAATAGAACATTATAAGCAAACAAAGGATTTAAACCATGGACTCCTCGATTCAGTTACTGGACTCTTTAAACCATTTAGTGATTTGGAGGTGGGTAATGATACAGCTTGTTGCCTACCAGCGGAAATAATAATATGATATTCTTTAAATAAATCATTCATTAGCGTAATTCGTATAAACAAAGGGGGAATAATGCCCACCACCAGGGGATTAGTTCATTTAGCACCGGCCATAAACTAAAAGCCCGGCCAAAGAGATTAGGCAAATCATTTATGTAGCGCCACACGGTTTCTGTTGGCTCGGACAAGGATTACAGAGTGGAAAGGGGAAATAAAACCTTTTGTCCGATTTGCAAAGCCAACGACTTAACTCCCCTCGCGCTCGTGGAAAACTAAATTCGGTTCTTGGGGCGGTGTTGCAAATATTCCACCAGATTAGTCCTGGGCCCACCACTGGAGGTGGACGTGAAAACAATAGGCGAAGGTGGTATTACGCCAGATCGGATATGGAAAACTGTTACAAGTCATTATTATGTTTTCGTTTGGCTTTCCACGGTTCCACTCAGTGGAAATCATTGTAGCCAAGGACGAAAGTAGTGACAACAATGACTCCGTGCGAGGTTGTGAGTGTTCAGCAACAGCCAGTGCAAGCACACACATGCATTAACTCGAAAGCAAAGAGAAGGAATAATTATGTGGTTGGTAGCTCAGTCGTTTGAGCGGTGTCCCTCTATCTCTGGTGGGATGCCGGTGCAGCATTGGTAAACGTTAGATCACACACACGCACACACACACACGCGCGCGCGCACACACACACATGCACACATCCTATTAAGGTAAGGCGCGTTTACTTACACCCAAATTTCGAATTTCGCTGGTGAATTATTCGCATCCGTCAAAAATGTGTTCTGTTCCTTACATCTTTTTCAATAACCAGTCCCTTTGACCCGCTTTTCGCAACCCGTTTATTTTCATTGAAGAACGAGGGGAAACGAACCTATTTTGGACGGATGCGAAATTCGCGTCTAAGGAACGGCGCCTTAAGTCCTCTGGAGCCGAGTGGTAACGGTGCTTGGCCCGGGTTCGGTAGCATGAAGCAGATAAGTGATAGTCTATCTTTTTCTTTGGATGATAATAACAATACGATGGCGCTGGTCTGTCTTTGATTTTCTTAGATAATCTTTTCCCTAGCTGAAAATTGGTATTCATTGTTACAACTCAGAAGAGCTAGGCAACCAAAGTGAAGTGGGGTTGATTGTTTGGTTTTTTATCTGTCTAAAAACAAGCACCCCCCCCCCCCCCCAAAAAAATGAACAAAAGAAAAGAGATGATAGAAACGAAGCGCCTGGTATGACGTGTTGTCACAATGTAAAGTAGATCAAGGATATAATAATACACACCTAAGAACTCAAATCAGTAAAGTCACAGTGGGCTGATTGCCTGCTTGGTCTAATATCTCGATCCAGAGTAAATCCGCCTCATAGAGCGGGCCCTCCACTGTAATGGTAACAGGGAACTGGATAAGAAGAAAAAAGTAAGCAGAATTTAATAACTCCTCGTCCCCATACTAATTCACCATAAAAGGTCTCAACATCTTCATCATTACTAACAACATCTTCATCATTACTAACAACATCTTCATCAAGGACGCCATCGATGCACCGATATTCATCAGCAGGTGTTAATAGAGATGGCTGTGGCAACGCAACCTCCGTAGATCATAGTGACAGTGCTGAACATTCAATTAGAAAATAAGCCTATAACATAATTGAATCATAGCCGCCTGCATAATACTATAAATGTGAATAAATTATGGCACATGACAAAACAGACACATACACATTTCAGAAAGAGAGAGGAGTGGGAGAGCAGATATTTTTATAGAGAGATAGAGACAGAGAGGAAAAGAGAGAAAGGGGGAGGGGGGCGACATGAACGCTTGTGTACACACACAAAAGGCGCATGCACAATTTTGAAAAACGTGTTTGGTTTAGAAGGAACTAGAATCAACTTCTCGAAACCCATTTAAAGCGATTTAGAAATTATACGAATAAACATGCTAAAAATGGCATTTTCCAAAAACAAACCGTCACCCCTCCAATGTGTCTTGAGCAAATTTGCTCTCTTTGCATAATTCTATATAAAATCAGAGGTGAGGCGAGTCCATTTTCATCTAAGCGCGTACACAGTGGCTCGGCAGAGACGTCGCTCTCTTGTCTCCGACGTTGCGGACGCCGGGTCTTCCGCTCTCCGCTCTTCCTCTCAACACCCGGCGTGTTGTATTCCTTAGGTTACCGGGTGCGTGTATAAACAAGACCATTTATGTCAACTAAAAGACGAACAAATATCCGTCGCGGGGGGAAAGACGGTTGAATAAATGGAAGGACAAAGTTGCTGTGCACAAAAATAGATGGAGAGTTCGAATGAGTGGGCAATCGAAATTATTTATTGCTTTCTTGTAACGAGACAGACAGAAAACATAAGAGGGACAAGAAATAACAACTAGATAATATCGACTCCTTGACTCTCTCTCTCTCTCTCTCTCTCTCTCTCTGTCTCCCTCCCTCCCTCTCTCTCTCTCTCTCTCTCTCTCTCTCTCTCTCTCTCTCTCTCTCTCTCTCTCTCTCTCTCT
>JARBEQ010200403.1:0-12533 GCA_030265355.1 Tritonia tetraquetra
TTCTAGTATCCAATAGAACAGACAATTTCTAGTATCTAATAGAACGGACATTTTCTAGTATCCAATAGAACGGACATTTTCTAGTATCCAATAGAACGGACATTTTCTAGTCCCCAATAGAACGGACATTTTCTAGTATCCAATAGAACAGACATTTTCTAGTATCCAATAGAACGGACATTTTCTAGTCCCCAATAGAACGGACATTTTCTAGTATCCAATAGAACAGACAATTTCTAGTATCCAATAGAACAGACAATTTCTAGTATCTAATAGAACAGACAATTTCTAGTATCCAATAGAACGGACAATTTCTAGTATCCAATAGAACGGACAATTTCTAGTATCCAATAGAACGGACAAGTTCTAGTATCCAATAGAACGGACAAGTTCTAGTATCCAATAGAACGGACATTTCTAGTATCCATTATAATGATTCATCCTCCATGTTTTGTTTTCATTTTTGTTTTGAAAAGAGATTGGTACTGCCTAATTAAGAAAAACGTTTGTTGAACATATAACTAGAATAAACTAATTTGATAATTTGTTAAAGATAATCTTCATCAGGATAGTATGCAGTTACAGCAGAATGTATGCCATGGGCTCGCGATAAACATTTCAACTAATGGGAAATAACCGAGTAACGACATACACGATACTTAAGTTTTCCACCTTTCTCTTGGTTATGTCCCCTAGCACGTAGCAACGCTAGCTTTCTTGGTCTTGCTGTCACCGACACCCAATTTACCAGGCCCTGACTAGTAGTATCGTATGGTTGTTCACATCTCCACGTTCTTCTCGTCCAGCCACTGCAGATATTCCTCCGCAGCCTCGTGGACCATTTTGTAACCCCCTGGTGGTGCTGTAGCGAGGCAGTGCAGAATCGTGTGATCCATGTCTTGGTGTGGACTGCCACATGCTGAACAGGCTGGCGATGTTTGGTAGCCCCAACGATGTAAACTGGCCGCTGTTCAGCCATGTCTGGACCTGATTCTGTTACACGTTGTCCATTGACTACAACATTGTAATGAATGAATTGCATTTATTTCACATTCAACGTCATCTGTTAAACAGTGTCTGTAAATTGTAAAGAGTGTAACGGCCAAAGAAAGCTATTAGCGCATATCCATTACGTTTTTCGCTCGATGCATTCTGGTAAAAAAGTAAAGAAAATGTAAAAAAGTACTTTAATTTTTTACCTTTTGGTCGATAACTTCCAGCAGCCCTCATTTTATTGAACTTCGATGTATTCGTTAACCCCTGGCAGGCCATTACACTCGTGTCCGAATAAGAGAGGTGTGAGCGTGAGGTGTTTAAGCACTAACGTGATAAGATCGTTCGCTGCCCTTAGCTGGTTGGTCATTCAATTACACATGATTACTACCGTCCTGGATAGGTCACACCTTGCGACAGCCGAGACAAAACATTGCAAAGCAAAGTTTGACATGGATCCAGGGGCAGGCCAAGAACAACATGGAGAAGAGAGACTGAGAGGGAGATTAAAATGGAAAGGAAGACTTGGAGGGAGCTGACCTCCTTAGCTCAGGACAGGAGAGAGTGGAAAGCCTTTGTTGATGGCCTGTGCTCCACAGGGAGCTGAGAGGCAAATATGAGAAGAAGACTACCGCCCTGGGAAAATTCGTAATCAATACCCTACAGTTTCAATCTCACCCTCAGACTTGATTAAACATTGTCGCTTTACACTCTTCATCACACCAACAGCAATGCCGAGAGACGGCCGAATGGTTGTCCACCTTTGGAGTTTCCACAACCTAGTTCAATCCTACGATGTAAAGTTTACTCCAAACAGTAACAGTTAAAGAACACAGAACACTGGTTTTAACCAAAACTTTCTTTCTTGCTTTATCATATCCCTGGTTCATCCTTCATCCTGGACTTTCCGATGAAACATTTTTTTCTAAAAAGAATGAATCCAAAGTGTCAAATTCTCCCAGTCCTTAAACAGAGTGAGAGGTAGCACAAAGGTAGTGATTAATTTGTTTAATGACCTTTTTGTGATGTATAATGTTCAGTGTATTGCTCACTGTGGCAATGAAGATTGATGGAGCCAGTAGGGTGATCCCCTGATTTGTATAATACTTGGATAACTAGCATTTCCAGATCTTTGTTTGGCCATCCTTCATGGAAAGGGGGGGGGGGGGGGGTTTCAGGCGTTTTAGTACAAATAACAAGACGAAAAAAAAAACCATTGAGTGACCAATAACATTTTATTTTGTTGTTTGTACAAATCATATTTTTTTCTTTGACATGCAATCAATATACACTTTTATGAAGAATTAGTCGCTTACTAATTTTGTTTTAAATGGCAAATACTATGATATATAATATAATATTATACAGATTCAATTTGTTTGATTGACCAACGTTTTGGTCTTCGGCCGATAATACAATATATGAATCTCACTAATAAGCCTGTGGCTTAACAACAAAGGCCATCCATATTTAAATAGTTGTCAAATGTAATGATTGTTTCAATGTTCATATTTACCCATACTTCTTTTACATTCATTAATGTTTGTAAAACAGTCGCATCACCCATGTTATTGTTGTTCTCCTCTTTTTTCTCCCTCATTTATCTCTATAGTGCACTGCCTCTCTCTCTCTCTCTCTCTCTCTCTCTCTCTCTCTCTCTCTCTCTCTCTCTCTCTCTTTCTCTCTCCCACAAAAAGGCTTGTGAAAAGTCACAACAAGAGCAATACGCAATGCAATATATTTATATACTTAAAGCAGTCAAAGTTTTCACCACAATCAAATATCAGGTTTGACTCATTCTCTCACTGAATTGACACAACCTATTCCTTTTTCGGTGATAAACCTTGTGAAATATTTTTTTAAAGGGCTGTAGTCTACTTCGTATATCTATAGTACGAATGGAAAATGTGAAAGTGCCAGAAAAATAGCCATAGAAGCAAAAATGTGGTGTGTCAACAGTCGGGATCGAACCCATTTGCTGGTGTGTGAGTTTGATCACAACTGTCGGCATACCAGATTTCTTCATCTACGACTATTTTGTTGGCACTGTCACATTTTCCATCCTTACTTGACACTATCTAATTTATCATTACTAATGCCTGCTCCCCTTTAATTTCATGTGTAGTCTATTTACATCAGTTTACCAAGGAGCCATATTCAAATGCTTTGTTATCATGATTATTCAATTATCAACAGGAGCGCATTCTTAAATCAAACTCACACAATATTCAACCTGTAATAGAAATCGCTGTCATTTAACACAAGACACAAGATTTTCTTTAAAAGCCTGACAATGTGTGCTATGAGAGTTTGGTGAAGAACAAGTTAATGTCTATAGCCATCTATACCATGAGTCTACTTCTTAACCTGGCAGTAAGAGTTTCAAACAATTATCTTCTTTTTTTTTTTTTAGAAAAAAAAGAAAAAAGAAAAAAGAAAAAAAGCAATTAAAAAAAAATATGGCACATGTCTAACTGTGTTATAAGAAGAAAAAAATTAATGAATTCAGGTTTTGTTCAAGAGAAAAAAAGCATCTTTCTCATTTGAAAAAAAAAACAAGTCTTAAAATGTCCTTTGGTATAAAGCCTAGATCACATCAGATTTTATGTAATACATAGTCACCTTGAATAATGATGATTAAAAAATTCATGTGTGGAAGTACTGGCTTAATAAACATTCAACCTCACAGACATGCACGCTTCAATATGTAAACAACATACACACTTTAATATTTCATCAACAAGATCAAAATGTTGATGACATCTTAGAAAAATAAGCAGGTGCACACAGATGCTCCCAATGGCTGAAAAATATGAACGAACATTATATTATCATTCATTAAAAACTCATAAATAATTCAACAACTATAATATAGCAACACTTTAAAAAAAATAACAAAGAAGAAATATAATTTACCCTCATAATTTATGTAAAGGAATTCTACATGTAATTTAACACGTAAAGACACTCAAAGCATTATCATCAAGCTTCAATAACATAATAAAACTTTAATAGTTTGTCATTTGGGTGGGGTGTGGCATTTTGGTAGATCAAGGACCTCAGAATGGAGTGTAAGAATTGGGTAAGATCAAGGTGGAGTGTGATATTTTTTGTTAAAAGATTAAAATTGGGAGTGGGCCAAAAAGGGGTTAAAACCACTGATTTCTATATTTTTAAAATCTTAATGCTAATAAAACATAAATTGTTAAGACAATAATTGAACACGTACCGTGCCAATCAAGGCACGAGATAAATAATCATTGTTTTGACAAATTGAAGATAAAAAGCCAAAATGTAGAATATCATTTTTCATTTAAAGCCAAATTTCAAACTATCCTAAATAAAACATATTAAGCGATGACAGACATAAAACTGTCGTGAGTCAGTCACTTTGCTCATTTTGGACATTGCATGTACACAATCTGATTTTCGCCATCATCTAGTTTGTTTTCAAGAATCAAGTCATTAAATGAAAAAGTATGTACATAATAATAATTGTGTGTGGAAAAGTGGAAAGAACCAAAAAGAATTTTAATCATAAATATTTCATTAAAACCATACTCATGAAATTCAATATCTTGTACAAAAGAAAGGCAATGGATAACACAATGATATATATAATATATAATCTGTGGAGATAGAAAAATGCTGTAAGTGTAACCATCTGTAAGTCTTACATACTACTTCTTTATGATATGCCTGCTTCATGACTCAAATTTTTATTACACTACCTTTGTTCATATAAAACATAAATGTCCATCTCATTACCAACCTAAAGTACAATTGAGAAATTTTCTTTTATTGTTGTCAACAGAAACTTCAATTCGTGACTGCTTATTTTTTGTTCTGATGGTCATATTTAGCAGAAACAATTGATACTTTAACCGAAGAAAGCTGAATCTTTTTAAAACCTGCCATTGGTTTTCTTTTTACTTTTCTCGTTTTTGTTAATTTTTATATGTGGGTGGGAGTAGGTACTTCTAAGCCTGTTTTGTTCATTTTACTTTCAAATTTTGTAATATCTATTCATCAACATGGAACAAACTCAGAATTACAAGAATTTTCCACGATATCGCTTATTCATTTAAACCCTTTTTGAAGGAATATGGTATTACTAGCAAATTACCCCCACAAGTGTAACAAACTATCTTTAAAATTGTTTTGTTTGTTTGATCAAACCCCATTAATACTGCAAAGCAGTGTTGGAGCCAACCCCACTTTCAGTCATGAATGGCACACGAGATCCTGATATCAATGCAAGCACCTTGACTACCAAGCATGGCTGAACACAGGGTTGGAAATGCTGTGGATCAAATAATTTCAGACAAGCAGGTGATCAGCCCAGTAGAAATTGTAAGCTTTAAAAACTTCAAAAAGAGTTACAGCAATAATATATCATATTTTCTTAGCTCATCAGGAAGAATGATGACTTTAAACAATCAGAAACTTGTGTGTAAAACTACATCATGTTATGCAAACTAACACATATTTCAGTTCGATAAAACAAGGATTTCAAGAAGTTCGCATCAAAGTCTTATTTTTGTTTAAAACTATTGAATTCTAAGTTTTAATGTCAATTGCATAGCACAAAACTCTGACAAATGCCATGATGTTATTCATCGCTTGATATCTTTTTATTTTTGTTTTTAACCAAAAGCCATCTAGGCTAGTTACTGTTGACAACATACTTATTTAATCTTTCTTTTGGTCTATGATAGCAAGAAACCATACATTCAATCAATGTATGGTTATAAAGTACACATCCAATTGCATAATGATACATATAATATGTAAATCATTACATGTGAAAAACAAGAAGACTGCTATCAAGTAAAAAGAGAGGAAAGAGTGGAGATAAGAGATGTGGACACTAGAATTTACAAGTAGCACCATTAGGAATCTCCTTTGAACACTTCAATTTTCAGTACAAATGATTAGCATAAGAAATAAGACATGATTCAATAATTTATCTCTCTCTCTCTCTCTCTCTCTCTCTCTCTCTCTCTCTCTCTCTCTCTCTCTCTCTCTCTCTCTCTCTCTCTTTCTCTCTCTCTCTCTTTCTCCCCCTCACTCTCTCCCTCTCAGAGGCAAATTCAAAAACACAGAAACGAACATACATTGTCTGACCTTGAATTGCTCCTAAAACAACATGCAGCTCAACTTAAATAAGTCTTTTTTACATTATCCACGTCAATTATTTTACATTATTTCCAGCTTCTACTCACCATCATACTCTTTTTCAGCGAGACTTTACATAAAAATTGAAAGAACACACGAAAAATCAGCACAAAATTCATGTTTATAAAAGATACATCACAATAACATCAATTCAGTGTTGTAGATTTGTGAAAAAAGAAAATCATTCTTAAAAAATGTCAGGCCTTTAACTGGTTTCAAATTGATGAGTGTCAACAAGAACAAATCTTACATGTTAAAAGATGATTTTTTTAAAATGAATAAAATTATTCTAAGTGAGGGATTTTAAATTTTCAAATCTTTGTCTAAAAGTGGGGGAAAATATATTTCCTGAATCAAAACAAATGAGGATATCACTAATGGTTTGATGGATGCTAACATCCCTAACTTACTACAGTCACCTCTAACACAATGATGAATTGACTAGTCAAAGTAATAATGAGTTCTGGCCTTGTCAAACATACTTGGAAGGCACATTGTTATTTACAGCATATAAATGAACACTTCTTTGGATATAAATCAGTACACCAAAATAAAACTAAAAATACAATAATTGATAATCTGAAAAGTTGCAATCTTTTACTCCCTTCACAACACAATGAAGTGATGTTCTAAGCTCACTTGTTAAAAAAAGATATAGTGAAATATACTTTATATCTAAAAAAAGGAGTTTAGGACAGTGATAAGATCGCTAAAGAATAACCTGTTTAAAGAGGATCAAACTTTCCCTCTCGTATCTGTGTTCACTTTGACGACTTCTCCTACAGTTTCTTTTGGTCACTCTTAACATTTGAATCACTATTTTTATAAATAAATAATTTTGGACAACATGAATAGGAACAATAATGTCGTTGCAAGAATTAAAATCATTTATGTTTTTCATTCAACTCTAGCAACAATTTGATTCCAATTAGAAAATAACTAACACTAAAAATAGAATCCTTAACTCTTGACTTGTGGTTTATAAATATCCAAACTTATCCGTCTATAACCATACAGTAAAAACAATGTAAACAGGTAGGAAATAATACAGTATCAACCTCTCATACCTTTCCTCTTGTTAAATAATCAGACGGCAACAGAGATTTCAAGAGATTAAGGTAGTAATTTTAAAGTTATAGCAAATGCAGTTATGGTCGCTACCTCTGGATTTCGTCAGTGACTTTTTCGTGCAGTAAAAAAGAAACTATTATAAAAAAGGCATTTAATTCAAGGGAGAAAACAACCAAACTTCTTCTTTTGCTAAAGAACAGTTCTCTCCATGAAATATGTTTTGTACATGACACAACAATAAATTAATAATAATATTTCCATTGATTATAACAATTCAATAATAATAACAATATTAATAATAATGATAATAATAATAATGATAATAATAATAATAATAATAATAACAATAATAATAATAATAATAAGAGATAACTAATTTTAAAAATAAATAATCAAAGCAATTACTTCTTGAACCGCCAATGCAAATGAAACAGTAACAAAATTGATTGTTGGGGGCAAGTACCACCGCTTAAATATCACATTTAAATCACAAAAATAAAACAAGGTTACATCACAGTGACATATAATCCCACTGTAAAGACATCCATGGAGGAAATTTTGACACTTTGTGTTAGCAGTTTACTCAGTTTGAAAGAATAAAAAATAAAATAAAAGCAGCAGTGTCTGAGTAAGCTTAACTATGCAAGTATGTTTTTTCACAGTGCACTGATCAATCCCTCTTAAATTGTTGAAATAATACAGTTAGATCTCCGATGTTCTTTGATCTGAGAGGTTAATTTGGGGAGAAGCAATGCCATTGAAACCATTGCAGTTGGCAACACTGACAGGTGGAGGGCTGTTGATGTGGTTATAAACTCCACCGTTATATCCTTGGTGGGGCATTTTGATTCCGTTATTGGCACCTGGGGCATTGGGGAGAGGTCCATTAGTAGATTGTCCGGTGTGGACCACTGCAGGACGTGGCGGCGGAGGCAAGTTGGCAGTGGTAGAAGAATTTGATGACTTCGAGCTGACCACTGAGCCTGCTGGAGAAGATTTGTTGTTAGGCTGAACATTAGCAGGTAAAGGATGGACTCCCTGGGGCATTTGTCCAGGAGGAACTCGAGTCAATTGCTGGACTTGCCCAGAAGGAAGATGTAACACAGCCGGTTGGCCTCCAGGGAACTGAATAAACTGATTTCCCTGTCCGTTGAATGGCATGACTTTGTACTGTGCAAATTGTTGCTGAAGCTGTGGATTTTGCGGTTGTTGATGGAGCTGCCCTGGAAAGCCATTGATATTTTGTGGGTGTAAGGCATTCTGCTGATGAATTCCGTTGTAAGGTGTAGGGGACAAGGATCCACCATAGTTGTAAGGATTGGCTATTGCCTGCCCTGGGCTTGGCTCTGATGTGTTGCTACTACCTGTCAAGCCAGTGACAGCGGTGGTGTTGCTAGGACCTGTGCTACTGTGATGAGATGGTTGGGACTGTGTGCTTTGGTGGGTGGAGGACGAATGACCAGAGTGGCTCTGAGATAAAGTCCATGTAGGATTCGTGCCAGTTTCAGCTCTCCAAGTCCGAAGACGACCGTGGATCTCTCTGAATGCTGGTCGTCTTGCAGGCATCTCGTGCCAGCACTCAACCATTAGTCCATAAATGCGAGCAGGACATTCCTCAGGACAGGCTAAAATCTGCCTGGAACGAATCATCTCAATGACCTCCTGATTAGTGAAACCATAATAAGGCTGTAATCCGAAACTAAAAATCTCCCACAGAACAACACCAAACGCCCACACATCACTGTCTGTAGTGAACTTCCCATATAAAATTGCCTCAGGTGGCATCCACCTAACTGGAAGCAATGATTTACTTTGAACACGGTAATAGTCTGATGAGTATACATCCCGTGACAAACCAAAGTCAGAAATTTTGACAGTAAGATTATCACCTACCAGGATATTTCTGGCAGCCAAGTCTCTGTGCACGAAATGATGGCTCGCAAGATGTTCCATTCCTGCAGCGACTTGAGTAGCAATGTACAACATTTCAGCATACTCTAAAATGTGTCCAATTCCATGTGAATCCTCTTCCACATTCGTCACGTCGGAATGTGGAGAATGAGAGAGAATATACTCATGTAAGTCACCTTGTGCCATATATTCAAAAATCATACACATTGGTTCTTGTTTCATACACACACCGAGAAGACACACAATGTTCGGATGTCGCATTTCAGACATCAAGTCAACCTGAAATTGGATACAACAAAACAACATGTAAACCATGTGACAGAAAGAATTGCACATTATAAAATTCCAACCAGAGTTGTATTTCTACATAGGTGTAACATATTCTTATCATATTATATTATTTATATCCTGTACAATTAGATATGAAGATTAAAATGATAATTTCAAGCACCAATTATCATCAGTTGAAAGAAAGAACCCAAAAGAATATTAGCTATTAACATCATATTCACCACATAACATCATTCATCACTAAATTCAAACAAAGCTTGCAAAGAACTGTCAGTACGGAGAACAATACTTGCATAACCTTAGTAAACGAATCCTTGGGATTACAAAAATAATGTCGAAGTAACTATATAAAAGCCATGCAAAATAAAGATCAAGGTAAAACATTGAAGGAAGGAATATAAAAATTGTATGCATCTATAGCAGATATTCCGGGGTTGTTTTTTTCACTGGCTAGGATCCAAATTGTTTTCTATATTTGTAAGAACAAATGACCTCTGATCAAATCAAAAGATGCGACGCAACAAATATCTACAAAATAAAGATAATCAAAAGATAATTCCAGTAAAAAACATATTTAGCGCTTTGCCCATTTTAATTTTAGGGTAAAGGACATCAGCAAACTTCTCAGTTGTCTTTTTTTTAATTTACCAAAACATCACAGGCATTAGGCCCAAGATCTACATATCAACAAACATTTACCTCGCGTCTAAAGTCATTCTGTACTTTAGGTTGGGCGTTTTCCTTCAGGGTTTTGACAGCTACTTTGGTGACAGAGCTTTCCCCATACAACCCAATCAACTCGCCCTTATAGACCGTGCCAAACGCCCCCTCCCCCAGCTCCTGCAAGAAGCGGATGTGTTGCATTGGGAATTCTCGTACTCTGTTGGATGGTTTGGGGTTGAGGGGGCTCATTTCAACAGGTTGGGCTTGCTTGGAGGCAGGGCGGGAAGATCTGGAGTGAAGGGTAGAGGAAACGACTGACTTTCTTCCAACACAAGTCCATAATTCCTATTCATGTAACAATGATCATTACCTAGACCATCTGCTAGCAACACCTCTCAAATATTTCAAGAAATATACTGAATTCAAGATGGATCACATTTTGATTCGAGGAGCTTGCCAAACCAAAGTCAAAGTAAAAACAACTGGGAAATTCACAAGTTGTAACACAGCAGACTATGAAAATTGCAAAGAACTGATATGAAGAATCTCCAAGGTCATTGAACAGTCAAGGGGCCTAAACAGAATAACTGAAGTGAGTTTTATCACAAGGGGAAGGAATTATATCAAGAGAAATAAGAAGGAAATTGAAAGAGATACAGAGGCATACACAAGCATAAAATCTCAAAGATTTTGAGACATCAAGATATCACATACTTGAAAATTTAAAAGAAAAAAACAGAGAGCTATTGAAATGGGCTCGGTGTAACAAGATAGAACAGGTTATGTAAATAATATAAGCAAAAACAGTTAGGAAGCAAATTGTCAAAGGGAAAGGTACTAGAAAACGAACTGAAAAAGGTCTCAAAAGTAGAGTTTATAAGAAGTACACATTTCGTCAACTAGTACAGAGAATAGAAAAACGTACAAGGTTTTCATGTGTAGGGATAACACTGTAGGAATCGAAACGGCTCTTAAACTTAAAAGTTAGAAATAGTGTGGGAAGTCTGGAAAATATATGGTGGATCTTTGATTCTTTGAACTTTCTGGCATTTCATTACATTTTCAATTTCAAAGTATATATAATATAGATGAGTTGAAATTGAAAGGTGTGTGTATGTGTTTTGAAAATAAGGGTCTGCATGTTATTATGTATGATTCTTCATTCATTGTTGATGTTTGTTGAGAACAGTTTAAAGGTTTTTAAAACAATATTATGTGTTGAATGCATTCTCAGCCATTGAAAAAAATGACAATTTGAAGTGAGTAGATTGCGAACCAACATGAAAGTCTATTAGGGTCGCCAATCATCTATGGTGTGTGTGTGTGTGTGAGAGTTTCATTATGGGAAGAAAGGGGGGGGGGGGTGGAGAGGAAGGAAGGGAGGCACAAGACAGCAAAACTGGTAGACCAAGCAAAAGGATTCAATAGCAAGTTATCATGGCCACTACTACACAGAGATCTCATTCCATGGTCAAGCCATGAGCAAGCGACTTTATCATGCTCAAGGTCAGCTCACAATCAATAGAATTAGGAATAATTTTGACTATCACATTAAAATTGGCATCTTTAAAACTTGTTCAACTCGTTCATGCTCATCTAAATACTTCAATTGAGGTAGTTGTGGTGTGGGTTCGATTCCCACTGTCGACATTCCATTTTTCTTCTATGCCTATTTTTCCGTATTTTTCGGGCACTTTAACATTTTCAAACCTTGCTTCATCTAAATACTGTAAATTTAACATTTCTTTTATAATTAAAACATTTTCACGGCTTATAAATTCAATAATAACTGCATAAAGGTATTTCAAAGTTTCATATTCTGAACAGCTAAAACTAGCTTGTTTAATCAAATATCCTTAGTTATTTAGAAGTTCACACTTGCATTTATCCTAACTGCTGACTTTTTTTTTCAAGAAGAAACTACAACCTGATAAAAAAGCATTCAAACATGTAAATCATAGGAAGAAAGTCTTCCTTTCATTCATGACTTCTGGATAACGAAACATTCACGACCTCTGAATAACGAAATAAGGACAACAACATCAGTGCAGCCAGGCATTAATGAAGGCTATAGATACACATGTGGCAAAAAGACACGATTGATTGGTTTACCTGGTGCTATGGGATTTTTGACAGAAGCAAATGAGAGCTAGAAGTATCCCCAGCACGATGGGAACAGTCAGCGATGGTATCAAAATGTACATAAGTTTGTTGTTGGATTTGCCTTCGTCCGACTCACCTGGGGAGACAAAGAAAGAATATAATTTTAAAAAAATAATTTTTATGTCTTTGTGGATGAATTAATTCAATCACGTTTCTTTTCTTAAAATCAATGTTAATGTCAATTGTTAATCATCATCATCATCATCATCATCATCATCATCATCATCATCATCATCATCATCATCATCATCATCATTATCATC
>JARBEQ010200514.1:0-12533 GCA_030265355.1 Tritonia tetraquetra
ATTGCAAATTATTTATTCTGATTCTGATTCTGATTACCTTCCATAAATTTTGTTGACAAGTGGTCGGAAAATCTACCTAATTTTAGATATAATGTCTTCTGTGCGGAGAAGACACTAAGGAAGAGAAGCAAGCAAAAACCCAAGAGTACGGTACAATAAGAGAATTCATTTCCCCTACTTTTGCTGCCGTAGCATCATTCCTAAAAATAGAATGGCGTGTCAATCCAAATTTCTTTACTTCTTGTATAAAGGATTTTATCCTAATTTTATGACCACTTAATAAAACGTCCTTGCATTCAAACAAAAAAATCAAACAATGAAAAAGTTTTTCAAGGGAAAAAGTTGTATGACCATTTGTTTTGATTAAATCATGTTATTGGTTGCATACTCACACAAAAGAAAAAGAAAACAATCACCAATCAGAGAGTTTTTACAATATCAATTTAACTGAAAATCGGACAGAGCTCCCTACTGTCTTTGGTTAGCATTGCAGTGGACACTATTTGTTCTTAGTAAGTAAGAGCTAAATGATCTATCTTTGTACCTCTATGCAAAAACTATGCATGGTATTTAGGAAGAAGAGAGGTCATTGGCAAAATGCCTTTTTTTTGCTTTAGTAGAATTGCATTGTTTCAGTAGAGAATTTATTTATAGAATATGTGGTCTTCTGAGGAGGTGTCTGTGGCTCAGTGGTCAAGTTACTCGACTTCATGGGGTTTTTTCTGGTCCTTTCAGAGTTTACATGGCTCTGCCCTGGAGATTAACGTGGAATCTTATCAAGTACTTTAGAACCGCCCTTGATATGACCTCTATGGGTTGAAAAGGGTGTTAAACTTCAAACTTTAATAATTTATGTCACTTCCGTCGAAAATCAGTCAAAAAGTTTCCGACATTTTTGTTTGTGGCCATTTACAGGCCTGTGCATATTTACAGGCATCTGTCAAGGGAAAATGCTCCCTGCTGCAATGCCTGATACTTCCTGCATGTTCATCCCTTGAGGCTGTGACTGTGAGAGTTCTTCGCTTCGTATATATGAATTTAAGGGCTCTCTCGCAGCTGTTTAATCTCTTACTCTTAGATATTTTGTCCTTTTTGTTACATGTGAATGAGTTTAATACAATACAACTACATTGTAATGGTAACCTACACTGTAATGGTAACAAGGAACTGGATAAGAAAGAAAGAAAGGAGTCTCATTTGCCTCATAGAGTAATGCCGCAAGTAGAAAATTCACATGATAAACCGAAAAGTTACAAAATCAAGAAAATCAATCCTTGCATTGAGTCCACAATCTTTATATTCTATAAATTATATAAGAGTATACTGAAAGACTTTGAGAACAAGATATTTCTCTTAACTTCATTTCGAAGATTTATTGTCTTAATTTTTGGTTTTATGACATTTTTCGTGTTATGGGTTTTATTTTTTTCCTTTCTTTCATTGCAGAGAGTGGGATAAAGGTGTGGAGTATGTTTGCAGTGATGAAAGATTGGTTGGAAACTATCACATTTGTTTTGATCCACCATTCCAGCCTCAAGCTCCTTGTCTCGTTTATTCCTTCGGGTATTGGTCTTTTAGAATTTCAATGATTACTGTATGTAAAAAAACAAAACAAAAAAAACAAAAAGTCAGCCCAACATTGTCATATGACAGTGAGGATACTTGATAGCATGATTACTTTTTATGTTAAAAAAAATATTTTTAAATTCGGGTCAACATTTTCTTATATGACAGTGAGTCATGGATACTTAATAGCATGATTACTTTATGTTAAAAAAAGAAGCTATTTTTAATTTGGCCCAACATTGTCATTAGACAGTGAGTTATGGATACTTAATAGCAGAGATAAAGTAGATGATAGGCAACAGAAATTGAAATTTGGGGGTCCCAGTGGCGCAGAGGTACGGTTCTCGCCTCTGAAGCGAAAGGTACCGGGATCGATTCCCGGCAGCGCTTTTTGTCGGGTATTTTCCTCCTTGAAACTTGGTGAAAATCTACATGCCACTCCCCTGATCCTATTTAGGTAGGTGGGATCAAAGAACCTAGTCCTATCAGAGACGGACGATAAACTTGGAGGTCCCATGTGCACGTTGCACATATTAAAGAATCCCCTGAGGTTGAAAAACGATAAGAGTAGGCCACAAGGCCGCAAAATTAATTCCTACCACAAAGGTGACAGTGGGTTGATCTTCTCCTTGGCTTAATATCTCGATCCAAGAAATCCAGCCTCATAGTGCTGGCCCTACACACTGTAATGGTAAAAGGGAATTGGATAAGAAAGAAAGAAATGAAATTTTTGAGAAGGACGATTGGCAAAACTAGAGGAGATAAAATAAGAAACACTAGGATTAGAAAATTTAATTAAAGCAAGAGTTTATAGCAAAGAATAGAAATAAATATCAGTTAAGATGGTTTGCGCTTATAAATAGAATATATGAACAGAGAATTTCTAAAATGATATTTGAATGTAAACTAATAGGAACTAAACCATGATGTAGACCTAGGAAAATGTGGACAGAGACCAGCTCTGGTGATGTAAAAAAAAAAGAGAAATTGCTTAAGCTGATGCAAAGAAAAGAAATCTATAAACAAATAGCTCAGGCGGGATGGCCTAGTGGTCTAGACTACAGACTTCCATTACGAGGGTCGTGGGTCGTGGGTTTGAGTCCGGTTTCAGGCACTTCGTTTTTTCCTTGGGCAAGAAACTTTACTCTGTTTACCTCACTCGACTCAGGTGTAGAAATGGTACCATTCTCAAATGAGTCTTGGGAAAGTATTCTGCAAAAAATTTGAATGAAAAAAATGAATTTTCTGAATCTTAAAAGTGCAACAGGTTAATTGCATGATTTGGATTGTGAAAAGGAGAGACAGAAATTTTGACAATAAATTATCACTTATTATCAATTATAAGTATGTCCTAAAGAGCCTTTAAGACTCATAGGGCTGGAACTTAACCGTAACCTGGTTTCGGTAGCGTGAAGTGGACAAGCGACAATTTGTCACTTTCTGGATAGGACGCTGGTCTATGGAAGAATTCCTAAATCTCATTTGAGAATTGGTACCCAATTCAACACCTGGGTTGAGTGAGGCAAACAGAGTTACGTTTTTTGCCCAATGAAAAAAACGAAGTGCCTGAAGTTTGATTTGAAATCGAACCCATGATCCTCGCCATGGCAGAGATAGGTATGGTATGATCTGATTAAGATGGTGGAATAAATGCAAATTCATATGTCAATAGATATTATGGTCTGATAGAAGGCTGATCATTACTGTGATTAGTTATAAGCCTGTGGTTCCCAACCTTTTTTTTTTTTTACCAATGGCATACCTAGGAGCAAATGAAAACGCCATGGCACACAGTACTCGACAAAATTGGGATGTCTATGGCCTATCATTCTTTGACAATATGTCACAGCACACCTAAGAGGTTCATGTATCACATTGGCAATCATTGAGTTAAGCTATTCTAATACTGTTATTATGTGATGTCAGTTATCAAGTATTTGCATATTGTTTTCAGGATCGACAATGACTTCCGATTTGATGATGCAATGGGAGAGTATGGATGTGATGTTTACTCATTTGATCCAAGGTAAATATAGATGGTTGTTCTTTTTCTAGAATTGTTTTTATCCCTAAAACATTTGGCATTGTTATTGATTGGAATAATGGAGCACCGCTTGAAACATTGTTGATGAATTACGTACAAATGTCTCCCCCCCCCCCTCCTAATTGCAGATGGACTAATCTGTGATGTGAAATGTGTCTTTTCTCCTAAGCTTACGTAGATTCTTTGTGTGAAAAGTTTCTGTCATTGTCATTTTTAGAAATAAAATTATTTTCGTTGTTGTTTTGTGTAGACTGTAACACATTAACATTTGATTCCTGCCCATTCCATCTTCCAGCATGGGAATTGAAAGTCATAAAAGATCTGATCGTGTGCACTTTCTTAACATGGGTTTGGCGACTGAAGACAATGATGGATTTATTCCACTAATGGATGGCTACACAGTTCAGTCCAAAAACGCTTGGAAGATAAGAAAGCTGTCTTCTATCCGCAAGCTTCTCAAACATGAAGATGTAAGTGAGAATTTAATTTTCAATTCTTATATTTTGACAGGGTTACAATCATGACATCTATTCACAAATGATATTGATTAATAATAATGAAATCATCAACTTTTGAGTTCTCAACTCAAGTAATCCACCTTCATTTGGCATTGAGCTTTCTGTATATGCATAGTTGTGGATGAAGATGGTAGGAAATGTATCAGTCCGAGGTGAGGGAAAATAATTCTTTCTTTCTTACGTTATGGTTTGCTTTTGAATTCACAAAAACTTTGGTGCACCTATGGTGGGGAACTAATATGTATGGGACCTATTAAATGGAGATATGGGTTTGTGTGCTCATGAAAAGTTTCCCTTTGGGATCAGAAAGGTGAGAGAATAGCATGTTATATGATACAATACTAATTACCATACAATACACGTGGCGATCCACTGGCGTTATAATTGGTGGTTGATGGACATAAGAATTATAAGAACGTTTCTTTGGACAACTTGAGAACAAGGGATTATTCCTTTGCTGCCAAAGAGGGTTTTAGATGTGGTTAGCACTTTCTGAGAGGAAAAAATGTAATTTTTCGGCCGATACCTTTGTATTGTTTTCGTGTCACTTATTTTTTCACTCATGTTAGAATTTTACAGGACATTGAAAAGGGCAGAGAGACTATAGGTCCCTTTGGTTAAAACAAGAGATGCTGGTCTTTTACCAGCTTAAATTGAAGAAGTAACAGCAGAACATGAATGAAGGTGGTAACAGCTCATATAGTTTCCTATCGAAATGAAGAAAAATGTCAGTATGAGAAAAATCTTGAATCTTTACTGTGTTCAACTTAAAACAGACCTCGAAACCCCTGTTTTTTAAAAGGGATTTTCCTGGTTTTTTTGTCATTTTAAAAGTCGTCAAATACCCTGTTTTCACTGTTTCTATTTAATTCTGTGGAAAAATATTTTTCTACTTTCTCTCTATTAATGTCCTTTTTTTCTGTAGTCTCGTCCTGTTTTACTTTGGCCAGGGTGATGGCAGGCCTGTTAAAAGATATCTTAGAATAAATTTCTCACCATATGTTTCCTTGTACAATGTTAGGATTATTGTCATTTTCTTCCTTTTTTTTCTCTTCAGAGACCTATAGATGTTTTAAAGATTGATATAGAATCCTACGAATGGGCCGTGGTCCGACAGTTGATAGAAGACGGATCCATAGATAAGGTTCGACAACTTACACTGGAGTGGCATATCTTTCCTAATGAGCCAATGCGGACTGAATTTTCCAACATGTTCGACACCTATATTCAGCTAAAAGAGAAGGGGTTTCGTCAGTTTTATACAAATCCTTGGGATCGCCATCATAACACTTATTATTTCAACTCACAAAATGATAACTCTCTGGTCAATGTGATGTTTAAATAGAGTTAATTGGTGTGAAAGTTATCAGTTCAGCATTATCATGTTGAAAGTTATACCATGGGCGTTAGTGATCTAAAGAGAAAAAGCTACCGTGAAATAACTTTTGTATTTCACATGTGAAATATAAATGTAAACATAAGATTATTGTGCGATCCGATGACCTATCTTAGCTACATGTAATCTAGAGATGCGTTTTTTAGTTTGGAATATTCCATATTAAATAGTAAACGAATGTTTTTATTTCCCGAATTAGTATGGTTTTAATCTTTTGAATATTAATATCTACATCATGGGACCATTTGACAGGTTTTAGTTGAACTAAGTTTAAAATTGTTTTTATTCAAAGGGATATAACTAATTAAGGAACATGACTCTCTATAACTATTATGGATGTAAACACTCACACAAACATTTGGCTTTCACAACTATGTACTAGCCCAACTGTTACAGTTAACAACGAAGAAATTAAAATTAAACGATTTTTCAAGATCCAATTTATGGTGTAAATTTTTTCATCAATTTCAACAAATAAACTATCGAGTTTAGATAGTTGATTCTAAGAAATTTAGGTCTGGAGCGTGAAATTGTGTCCTGTCTAGCCTAGACCTATCCTATTCTTTTTATGTGTCCAATCATTGTTGCCATTAAATGTTACCATTCAAAATTGAGTTAAAATACAGTAATAGTCATTTTCTTTCTAATTTCACAAAGTAAAAGTTTATTTTTTCCTAGTGGAGTGTTACGAGGCAGTGACACGGTTATGAAGTGAAAATGGTAAATAGAGTGTTGACTTGAGGCCGCTGTTAAAATAGCTATGTTTTTAAAGTTGGAATCCCTGTAACAATGACCTAAATATGTATATAAAACTTGTAATGTTGGATATCATTGTTTCACCACTCATTTTGATCAAACTTTGCATTGAATGCTCATTAGAAATAAAAATTCGCATCAATACAAGGTTGATCAAAACTCGTGGAATAACAATGATATTCAACAAGACTCATTCAATTTTAGGAAATTCATTTTATAGGCATACTTTTTAAAACTGGAAGTACAAAGATACTGAATGGCATACGAAACCAGATAACACTATACACAATAGATAATATTATACACAATAGATGATATTATACACAATAGATAATATTGATAATATTATGTCTTGTACAATCACAATTATAATGTAAACTGAATGCGTTTGAGTTTGCATTTGTGGTTTATCTGTCACAACTATCTTATTTCATACAGGCATATCTATAAACCTGTCAAATTTTAGTGTCATTTCCCCCATACTAAAACTCATTTGTTATGATTTGAATCATATTATACAAACATGTCAACTTTTACATGAATGAGATTATATATTACCGTTTTCATCTTTTTTTCAATTATATTTTTTTCTCCATATTTCTATAAGATGAATTGGAATTCTTTTTTTTTTTTTCCTTTTTAAAGTGTTTGCTTTAACATACACATCGATGCCTTACTCATGCAGATAAAGTCCTTGTATTTGTTTGAATTGATTTAATTTTCACAGGTGGACTGTAATATATCAGCGGTCCCGCGCCTTTGATATGACATATAACGTGTTGCCAAAGGCATAAAACTAACAACTTATAACTTAAAAAAAATTCTGGTAGATTCTTGTCATCATATCTAATCTAGTCTTAAAAAAGGATTTCTCTACCCTGTCGTTTGAGGAAACCTGTTACGATTAAAGTCATCAGGAAAGAAAGAAAGTGTGATTGTGCCAGAAAAATAGCCGTTGTTGAGAGAAGAAAAGTGGTAGGCAGGTAACTAACATTGAGAATCACACCCGCAACTGTCAGAGACTAAGGCTATCCATCACCTCTAGGACTATGTCTCTGATACATTACTCTCCGGATTCCAGCTCGCTCTTGAGAGAAACCAAAAAACGTGTAGTATTCTGAGCGTGTCTAAATCCAGTGTTGATAGGAGGTAACCCAAGTAACTGGTCCTTCAAGCAATCAATTCATTACTTACCTCCCTTATTAGGAATTAACTTGCAACGCAACCAGTATGTGATTTATAAACATTGTTAAAGATGCACGTATAGCTCCCACCCTCCACATCGATTGCATAGGTTACACAATGCTGCAATCCCTTTCACGAGCACGGTATGTGTCGCAGACATCTGCAGTTAAGTTTGCACTCATTGACACACAACGTCGATTGTTTATGGGCTTTTCTCACCGACGTATCGCCACAAAAATGTAAAAAAAACGTAATGCGTTCATCGTGCGCAGTTGTATAGACTTATTATATAGGAAAAATTTGGTTTCCCCGGCTTCCACATGCTGTATTGTGCTTCAGTGTGCTGGAATCCAGCGAGTACTGTACTATTACATTTTTCTTCTTTCTTGGTACCATTTATCATTATATCGGTGCCGGCTCCAGTTGAATTATCTAATTATTATGTCTTGAGAGTGATGTTGAATCGGGATTCTCTTATGTCATATTATCCCATTTATGAAGATATTTTTTTTATCTTCACATTTTTTCTTCTTCTCGATCACATTTTTTTTTTTTTTTTTTTTTTAATGTGACAGTATTGGTCATATTTTCATTCTTAGTACTTAATAACTGTCTCATGAGATATCAATCTTACAGGTATTCTACGTCAAACACAGCTGTCAAATTTTTAGAGTTGTCAAAATATGTGCTTTCATTAGTTCCAAGAAATTTTGTTTTTTTGTTGTATATATATGCTCACGATCAAGAGCAAGAGAAAGTATACACATTTTAAGTTATGGTTATGTTATTATCTGTTAACCTATCGTAAATTGTGCTGTCATAATACAATTTTGGTCTTGTGACCTTGAACTTGCTCACCGCGATATGCACATGCTGTTTTAATCTAATTGCAATATGGGCAGGATGTGTGTAGAGTAAAATTCTAACTTTGGGTAAACATTTGACAAATTTCATTGTGAAACCAAGTTTAAAGTAAAGTTTTTGTGGATTATGGCCCTTAGTGAGGTTTTGCTTGTTCGTTTCACCAACAAAATCGTTTTTAATTGGCTACTCATATAGCATGGTGCTTTCCTGTGAAAACCATATCCGCAAACACACAATTAGTCGCGACTTCGAATTGACAACATTAGAACGTGTTGACAAATTCAGCAGCCTTTACTAAGACCCTATCATCAGCAGACCCCTTTACAGTGGTCTCAAACCCATGTTGCCTGGCTAAGACATCAGTCAGAAGGCTACACTCCTTTTCGAAGATAAAATCGAGGTGTATCATCATGATGCCCGAATGTGCTCTATCGTCAGGCCAACTAAATTTATTGACAATATTACATTCACAAAGTGTCAAATGTTGGGTTTGGCCAAATTATGGTTTGGGTTGGAATCACTATACGAAGCAGGTGTACCTTTGTGATTCATGTGGCAAGAGGGTAACCAAGAGATTAGCTTAATTTGATATTACATTCCAAAAATTTGTGAATTAAAGTCCAGAAACCAATTTAAAAATTTCAGTTTCAACTTGTTTTACTAATGTTAATCAAGCTAGAGTGAGGTGTATGACTTTTTTTTTTATCGTGAGCATATATTAAAAAAAATATTGGTCAACTCTTTCTGTACCAGCTCTATAATTCCCAAACCCTTAAAAAATACCAGAGCGCACCAAGCAAAAACTAAAACAGTCCGTATAGCGCAGCCACTGGTACGTTTGACTTGGGCAGCACTGGCCGTATAGTACAGACGCTGGTCTTTAAAGAATTGAGCAATGTGATTTTGAATGTATACAAAGGCAATTTTTGTGCCATTTTATATTTACAAATGATATAATATTGTTACCTTGAAATTATTTATCGAAATGCACATGTTGGAACACACAAGTATTATTTTGCCTGTATATGGTTGCAATTATGTGTGTATCAGGTAGAATGTTGTCTTCCAGAGTTCTAGTCACTTTACTCTTTATGCAAAGACAAGCAATTTGGATACCTCTGAAATTTTGAATATATAGTTTATAGACAATCAATATTTTTTACTGAATGCTGATGCTACCTTTATTATATAGAGGACTAGAAATTATGTGTTTTTTTCTGCTTTCAAGAATGGACTAAGGTGATCTTGATTATTATTTAGACTAAGAAGTGATCAGTATAAAATCATCATTTGGAGTGGCAGACCAATTTAACGATTTTGTTAATGTTCGTAGGTCATAGTCATATGTCTGTGCCAGTGGCCAGCTGTTTATATATGGATGTCAAGTTTTCATCTATGAAACATTCTGATGGGTGGTCTTTGACAGCTACTCTTGCAACATTTGATGAGAAGCTTAGTGTTGATGAGAAAAAGCTGTGGTGCTTAGAAAGATAAAAGGTTTATATAGGCTAGATGGTGGTTATTAGCTTTAACTAGCAGCCCTTAAATTCCAGGGATCCATTGAAAAGCCCTGGAATTTGATAAGATACTAAAAATCTATGGAAACCCTGGAATTTGTATTTATGCCCTGGGAAAGCCAGGAATTTTGTCCTACCAGCTGAATAGTTGTCAAAAACTTGCAGCTGATCATTTTATAAATTCATTTTCGGGTAAAGTAGTGGATTTTGTAGCCCTGGAATTTAAGAATTCTGCCCTGGATAAGCCCTTGAAAAGCCCTGGACTAGTAGTTTGAAAGGGGAGAAACCCTGTCTGAAGTCACTGTGGAAAGGATATGCATATCTATTAACGAGGATTAAACTCACTTGCTACAGTTCCTGTATATACGCTGGACAGGAGTAAGGTCTA
Organism: Tritonia tetraquetra; assembly: GCA_030265355.1. NCBI lineage: Eukaryota > Metazoa > Mollusca > Gastropoda > Nudibranchia > Tritoniidae > Tritonia > Tritonia tetraquetra. The sequence goes on from JARBEQ010200514.1 coordinate 10,235, forward strand.
TGTGTACAGTTCCCGTACATATACGGTATAGTAGTATTAGTAACCAATAACTGCTGTTTTTCTTGTGATATTTTGGGAACTGTTCTAAGACGTGCTGCCTTTTTTTCACCTTTTTTTGGACTGAACTGTATTGTTATGGTTTGCGAGCTATGTTCACAATACACTTAGCTGAATGAATTTCCGCTATTTTACTGTGAAATTACCAATCGATCTGCGTTAGACTTGGTTTCATCATTCACAATGGCTTCCAAGAGTCCTAAACTTGTTAGAATGTTTTTTTCTGAACATAAATCATTAAACGAACATCAAAATTTTTGGTGTTGGTTCATCCATGTTATATTTCAATCATTTTCAATGATTATAAAATTACTGTTAGCATGTTATGCTGTTACGATATGAAATCCCTGTCATTTTGCAATAGTAAGACGTCGCTGGAAAGTGTCCTGCTTCTTTGACTTTTGTGAATGATTATGATTTATTATGGTGGAACAACACGACTATAATCAAATTTTCTCTTTGGGGTAAGCCTTTTATTTGATCTGATTTATGGAAATGAGTTGTAACACAGATCTTGAAGAATATAATTATGGCATTGTATATTTGTCATATTTTTCAATTAATTTTGTTTCTCATTCTTTAAAAATGAAATTGTATTATTTATTTATTTTGAAAACTATTATTTTTCTGTATTGATAGATTATAAAGGTCATAATTATTGTTACATCTTGATTTTAAGAACGTACAATTTCAAGTTTCTGCCTTATATGGCAAAGTCTGCTCAGTTATGGCCAAGACTGGGTAAACACCAAAAAATGTGATGCTCATTGTGCAATTCAAGATACGGGGCACAATGGGCTGATTACCTGCTTGCCTTATCTACTTGATCCAGAGTTTTTCCAGCTGTGTTCAGCAATGCTGGACATGGAGCTGGTCACGACACTCCTTGGGGGTATAATGTGTTTTGGATAACAAAACAAAACAAATCAATTTCAAATTTCTGGAGAATATGTTAATGGAGAGTATTTATGATATGATAAAAAAAAAAGAAAAGATTTTTGCCCAAAACTTGCCATTTTTATCTTGTCAAAATGGCTTCAGACTTCTGAAATTCTGTTGCTTCCTATAAAATTGTCATATCTATATATTTTGGAGATAATATTTTTGCATTTAAGTATATTTTTGTATATTAGTCAGATTGATACAATTGTTTACATATAACTATTTTCACAATATGCATGCATAATATTAGTTATTTGAAGTAATATATATATTTCTTATACTGCTTTAGATCATATATTGCGACTTATGCTGGTCAAAGCAATTTAAATGAACTCCCTTGGTTATTTTATCAATGATTTGTCTCCACTGCTATATGGAAGAATCTGGTATGCCAATTTTCTGATTCTATTAAAAAAAAAAAAAGAAATAAAATACATATGGTCAACCAAATACGTATGACCCACGAGTGTTGCAAGCGCCTCTTCCTAAACCTTGATTTGTTTGAAGCTGTGTGGCGGGCGTTGAAATGACCTACATATCTGTGTCGATAGAGCCCTAAAACAGCAACAAACAACAAATGCATGTTGTGCCAAATCGGTTTGACGGTAGCCATTCAACTGAACTTCTTAAAGCTCAGTGTGTCCAGCATCCCTATTTATTTTTACTATGAGCATTATGCTAAGCAGTATTAATCATATTTTTATAAGAAAGGAAACAGCTTACTCAATTGTTGCCATTCTTGGTAATCTCTGTATAACCTCAAGAGCTCTGCATAAATATATATGTGTTTGTGTGGTAGTATGCATTCTGTAAACAGTTACTATGATCAATTCACAAATGAAATCTCCAAAATAGGTTTGAAATTAAATCAGGCAAAACTTAAGACGGCTGATATGACATTATTTTGTATTTGCCTAATAATATTAATACATCATCTGTTATGAAGGTGCTATTTGTTCTTTTGAAAATTTTGATTTAAGCCTATACTATAACCACATGTAAAACAATGAATATTCTTTTTTATTTATTCAGTGATATTGCCTTTAATTGATAGGGACTTTGAATTACTATGTACTGTTGATTGTACCCCTTAATGTCCTCTACTCAATTTTTTCTTTCTTTTCAATTGAAATCTTGTTCTGCATAATATTAGTATTGTTGTTGGGCACTATTTGAATGACGATGGTATTTTGATCAGGTGTCTATATATATCTATATCTATATATCTATATCTATCTGTCTATATCTATCTATCTATATCTATATATCTATATCTATCTATCTATATCTATCTATCTAT
>JARBEQ010200625.1:0-12527 GCA_030265355.1 Tritonia tetraquetra
GTCTTATTCTCTTATTCTAATTTACCATTATTATTTTTGTAATAACACTAAACATCAAAGGTAAATTTCAAATACGATGTTCAGAGGAATACAATTTTGGTAACGTTTGGCGGTTTTCGCTGTGTAATGAGGTTTCTCGGATCTCAAAGTTAACAATGCTTTTTGTTGGATACTTATTGAGACAAAAACCATTCACACTAGCTTAATATCATCAGATATGCATAAATATCGAAATTAATCTTTAGCTAAACTTTAATTGGATGTCCACAGGACCAGACAGAGTTCAGGATCTCACTGCAATCAAGAAGACAGCCAACAGCATCTTACTCGAATGGAAACAACCCTTACACATCAATGGCCGTGAAAACTTGACAGCCTTTGTGGTTTATGTTCGTCCCAAAGATACGAATACTTGCACTGCTATAAAGGCGTTCGTTTACAGTGATAAAGACTTTCATTGGGTATGTTATGATTTTGAAAATGTATAATATATTCCCATGTCTTAGGTACATGAAGACAACTATTTCCTTTTCTTTGCTTGTTAGCCAAACCACATTATATCCCTAGGGAGTGTCGTGGCCAGCTCCATGTCCAGCATTGTTGAACACAGAGCTGGAAAAACCCTGGATCAGGTAGATAAGGTAAGCAGGTGATCAGCCTACTGTACCCCGAACCTTGAATGGCACACTGAGCGTAACATATTTGGCCATAACACTATTTATTGTTGCTTGGTAGTAAACCCCTCAGCTATAAGAAAACTGAGCAGATTTTGCACATAATGCAATATTTCCTTTGTACAAATTCTATATAAACGATGGTGCCAAATTATTACATTAGCATTCAGAGATCTTGTTCAGAACAAATCTTTTGGAAACTTCTAGTATGAAGCAAATGTGACCAAGTATAGAAAACTGGCAACAGCTAAATATTTCCCTTTAAAAAATCCACAGAACAAGAATGACAGTTTCTGCCATCTTCCAGCCGAAAAAGATATTGACGAGGAAACCCGATTGCTGTCAGATCCAATGAAATTGAATGTGACTTACCTTGACCCGTACATTGAATACAACATCACGGTAACAGCCTACAATACATTTGGTCCTGGTGAACCATTTCAGATTATAACAAGAACATACATTGGCGGTAAGGTTCATTGTGAATTATATGAATTGTGTTTTACTTTTTGAATTTGCTGAACGCCATCCTCATTGTGGGCCACGTGTCTTTATGGCTTCAACACTAGACTGCTTATCTTCCTTTTTTGCTACTGCAGCTTTTACTACACTACTTGAGTCTCCACGGAAGAGTCGTGAAAACTTTTAATGATCTGGAGAAAATTTACGTACAGGATATGATACTCTTATGCCATTACGTGTAAAATCATACACATGTAAATTAGTGGAAATATCCGAAAACAAGGGTCTGTACTCAGATTACTATGTTTTGTCCTTATCGTATGAATTTACTCTTTCCGCAACTAGCTTGTACTAATCCAACATTACATTTGTTTTTGATAGCAAATATCATAAAAACACCGACTTCATGTGTCCGTTCGAAATGTTTCATTGACACATTTTATTCATTTCGATCTAGTATTTCAAAACAACTATTAATCGCAAAAATGTACTCCGTGTGCGCTTTGTTTCTACCTAGCAGTCAGCAATTGCCCTAATTGGAATCCAACAATGGCTCTCAAGTAATGCCATTCAGATTATTTTAATATCAACAATAAATGATGTACTCTCGTTATATCATGTGTTCATAATGATATCAGGCAATGATGATATGCAACAACCTAGCCAATTCCTTGCATGTTCTATTCATACAGTTCCCTCGGAGCCAAGCAATTTTACAGGAAGTGTACGGAGTAATTCTGAAATTCTTCTTACGTGGGAACCCCCACTCATTAACCCTGGACCTACAAATTATACCATTTGGGTCAGACGAAACGATTCTGTGTCATTGGGTGATGGGCAGCCAATCAATGTTATAGGTGGGTGAAAATTACTTGATGTGTTTAGAATATCTGTATATTGAATTTCTGCCTCTTAGGGAAACAAATCTATTATAAACACAATAACTACAAGGAAAGCTATGAGAGATACAATCTTAAAATGTCATGTACCGTCCCTTTTTCCCAGACGCCCTGCTCTATTCTATTAGGTTAATCATGTTGCGTGTGTCTTTTTTTTATAAGATCAAGTTGATGACATATTCAAAACTAGACTAGAGAGAATCTATTTCAGAGTTCTGCTCAGATTGTGATATAATACAAGAAATGTATATTGAAACTGTGATTTGTCAACTGCTATAAAAAAAACAATTATGTTATGATCCTTTGCTCTCATTATATAATTTCCAAAACATGTTGCCAGGTTACACCAGTGGGTTTTATTTGGTCACTGATCTCAAATCATCCACTGTCTACATTTTCACTATTATGGCACAGACTACTTCTGGAAATTCATCTCAAACGATGTCTGAAACTCTACGCACTTGGAATGAAAGTAATTTTGTGTTTTAAATGTCAATGAATATAGAAGGCTATTTGTTTTTACTATCCATGATTCATCAATTAATTATCAAGTAACCATACATTGTTAACAGTAAAATACATGATATATTGGTAAAATAACCATAAACACCACGCAGTATTACGGCCATGTTTTAGTAATCCATATCTTCCTTGACTTGTCATTGGAATAGGCCGATACAAGATATATTTCAGCTCAAAAGCATTTGGTGTCTTATTCTCTTATTCTAATTTACCATTATTATTTTTGTAATAACACTAAACATCAAAGGTAAATTTCAAATACGACGTTCAGAGGAATACAATTTTGGTAAAGTTTGTCGGTTTTCGCTTTGTAATGAGGTTTCTCGGATCTCAAAGATAACAATGCTTTTTGTTGGATACTTATTGAGACAAAAATCATTCACACTAGCTTAATAACATAAGGTATGCATAAACATCAAAATTAATCTTTTGCTAAACTTTACTTGGATGTCCACAGGACCAGACAGAGTTCAGGGTCTCACTGCAATCGAGAAGACAGCCAACAGCATCTTACTCGAATGGAAACAACCCTTACACATCAACGGCCGTGGAAACTTGACAGCCTTTGTAGTTTATGTTCGTCGCAGTCATACAAATACTTGCACTGTTATAAAGGCGTTTGTTTATAGAGATAATGACTTTCATTGGGTATGTTATGATTTTGAAAATGTATAATATATTCTCATGTTTTAGGTACATGAAGACAATTATTTCCTTTTGTTTTGTTTTGTTATCCCAACTACATTATATCCCCAGAGAGTGTCGTGGCCAGCTCCATGTCGAGCATTGTTGAACCAGAGCTGGAAAAAACTTTGAATGAGGTAGATAAGGCAAGCAGGTGATCAGCCCACTGTACCCCGAACCTTGAATGGCACACTGAGCCTAACATATTTGGACAAAACAATATTTACTGTTGCCTGGTAGTAAACCCCTCAACTATAAGAAAACTGAGCAGATTTTGCCACATAAGGCAATATTTCCTTTGTACAATTCTATATACGATGATGCCAAATAAAAACATTAAAAATTCAGAGATCTTGTTCAGAACAAATCATTTGAAAATATCTAGTATGAAGCAAATGTGAGCAAGTATTGATAACAGACAACAGCTAAATATTCCCCTTTATCAAAAAAATCCACAGAAGAAGAATGACAGTTTCTGCAATCTTCCAGTCGAAACCGTTATTGAGGAGAAAATCCGATTGCTATCAAATCCTATACAACTGGATGTGACTGACCTTGACCCTTACATTGAATACTCCATCACGGTAACAGCCTACAATACATTTGGGCCTGGTGAACCATTTCAGATTACAACAAGAACATCTATTGGCGGTAAGGTTCATTGTGAATTAAATGAATTGTGTTTTACTGTTTGTATTTGCTCAACAAATCCTTTGCTTAATTTCGTCATGGCTGCAAAACCAGATGACCCAACTGTTAAAACAGATTAATATAATGTGTAAACTTCTAAAAGGGACAAAGCAAACGGAGAACGTTTCCGGCAATAAAAACCCTTTATTCAGCTGACAAACATCACACAGAGGAGCAAAAGTATACAACATACATCACGGTAAGGAAAAAGGTTAAGGAACTCTCAATCGGTGTCTCGGTCCAATCATTAAGGGAGGTTGAACAAAGAAAACCAGAGAATAACAAAGTGAAGCGTCTGGAGGCAAGTAGAGGGATGACATAAGGGGATTAAACGCCGAGATGAAAGAGAAAGGTGCGAAGCTGTTCTTCGGATTATCCTGTACACATAGTAGGAGAGAGAGACAAAAGGAAAGTAGGTGAAAAATAACAATCGTAATGATAATATTCGTAGTAATCATTTCGTTTTGTTATCATTTGCGCATATTACCGCTAAGCAGTGTTGCGCACAGCCTCATGCCCAGCATTAGAGCTGGACAACTTTGGATCAGGTAGAACTTACTGTACCCCGAACCTTGAATGGCACATATTTTTAACAATATTTACCGTTGCCTTGGTCGTAAACCCCTAAGTTATAAGGAAACTGAGCATATTTTGCCACATAAAGTAATTATGATAAGATTAATAATGATATCAGTAATAATGATATTAGTTGTAATATCTTTCTTTCTTTCTTTTTTATCAATAATCTTTAGTACCGTTAAGTATCAGGTTTATGCGTGATACACAATGATCCCTATTAATTGACATACTCTTTGCCCCTAAAAGCCTGAATCCTCTCTTTATATGAATTCTGAAACGACATCCTGTCACATTTTCTGCTGTTTACATTCTCGTATGTTTTAGGGATTCCGCTATCTTTCATTCTGTTTATGTGTCCACCCCATTCTAATTGGTTTTTATCTTTTTTCAATTCCAGACTTTCAGTTTTTACTTTTCCCCTAATCCTAGTATTTCTAATTCTATCTCTCTTTGTTTTGCTTACTGATCCTTAGGAATTTCATGTCTGTTGCCCGTAGTTTACTTTTATCTCTACTGTCCATGATTCCCATATATTAAAGTTGTGCAATAAAGTGAGTTAAAAATTGACATTTTTATTTTGTTTGTTTCTACCGATAAATGAATTTCCAAGTTTTCTATACACCTTAGTTGCTTTGCTGATTCTCTGATTTATTTCTTTTTTCAGACTAACATTTGACTTGATCATTCATAGGTATTCACCGCTATCAACTTGTTCCAATACCTCCCCTTCTAGATTGATTTCATGTTTATCTGGTTCTTTCCCAGAGTATTTGTTTTCTTGGAATGTATTTTCAGACCTCTTATATCTATCCCCTGCTGAGTATGATTATGCTATGCTGTAGATCTTGTTGAGTTTTTCCAAATATTACAAAGTCATCTGCAAATGCTAACATCATTACCTGAACTGGTTTTAATTCCCACTTTCCTACTGCATTGCTTTGATATTGAATTGATTAGTATTATAACCAACAACGATTATGGACGCAACGTTGTCTAACGCATACTTCTATTTTAAACGTATTTGTTGTTTAAACTGCAATCTGGACAGCACTTTTAGGATTAACATTAAAATGATTTTATTGCTTCTACTAAATTGTTCTTGACATCATCATTTTCACAAAATCAAATGTAGATCAATGAATCAAGCATGGCCTTTCTTATCATATGTGTCTTCACTTAATTCCCTGAGTGTATGGTACACCTGGTCTAAATCCCCTTTGATACTCTGTTTATCCTCTACTCCATTTCTGAGCCTATTTTATAAGATTCTCGCACAACCTTTTCCTGGTACACTTAGTAAAGATATCCCTCTATAGTTTTCACATTGCCTTGTGGATCCACTTTTATGAATAGGTATTATTGTGCTCATTTTCCAGTCTTCTGGTACTATTTTAGTTTTATAAGCTGCCTGGCATAATTTAAGTAATACTTTATCTGCTTCTATACTTTGGTTAACTATCATTACTGGGTAAATTCCATCTGCATCTGCGACCTTTCATTTCTATCTCCTGAAACGCTGGTTTGTTTGTGTTTGAAAAAAAGTGTTCGCTATTTCAAGATTATTTCGGATGCAGAAATCTTCTCCATTGGCACTTTTTGTATTTTCACCTTCATTACCATTGTCCCAAACCATATTTCATACTTTTTGCCTACGCTGGCATTTAGATCAGTAAATATTATAAATTCTTAGCTCAGTCTGACGTTATCAATGGCTATTTGTAGCTAGCTTTGATGCATCTTTGTTTGAACAATATCCTACAATTAATTTGATATTTTTATATGAGTCACTCATTTATTAAAATTAAAGCCACAGATTTTATATAAATTGTTTCTTAATAATAATGCTTCTCCTGCTCTTGCTACTTCATTAGTATTGACACCCAAATAGACGCGTGTATGGCTACATATAATCTCTATTCCCTGGCCTTTCTTTTAAATTTCTGTTATTTCCCAAATATCTATTTCATATTTGTTGACTTCATTTACTTACTCTATTCCTTTACCATTAAAGAATCTAGTATTCCATGTTCCCATTTTCATAGTCCTTTTCCATGCATGAGTCGTCACCGTGTAATCAATCCTTGAGTCGGGAATACGCCTACTTCTTTGAATCCATTTGATTCGGGCAAGTAGAAGATTACCCCACTGTGTCCTATATAATTGGTGGGGCTGCCACCCCAGGGCCCCTTAATAGGCCCTGTGACCTCTTGGTCTGGATCTTCATGTGAGACCTTCCCAATATGGTTGTACTTGTTTAGTATAATCCTCAAAGTAATTAGACAAATCAAGCCTCTCTGCCACAACAAAGTGGGTCACAAAGGAGAGGGTTATAATAACAATAATGATGATAACGCTATAATGGAGCTAACAAAAAACTCTTCCTTCCATGGCTTTTTAGAGGGCTCTAAAATTCTACCTTCAGCGGACTTTTTCTCTGGTTCACCTCCGTAGCACTGGTTACTGGTTTGTACGTGTCTTTGGACGCACCACTACAAAAAATATATATATATTTTGAAAACCTGAAATGCTATTTGGCTCGTGGTTACCCCTCGTGGTATTCATGTTGTGAGTGATTACTCACACCAGTGTTGCTGCGTTGTAGGCATGCATTAGGTCAATAGGTCAGCAGCCATCCACGTGCATCATCAAACGCGCAAGACCGCCATATTGTTATCACCCATTTGGCAACTGTTTGCAAACTGTGCGTTAAACGGCAGCAAAGGCCCAGTGCACAAAAACACCATCCGCAACAGACTGAGGAACGCGTGACTAAACTGCAAAAGATTATATGTCGGCCTTGTGCCGAATCTTCAGCATCGCCGTACGCGTCTTCAATGGGCTCGGCAACATCAAACCTGGACTCTCTGCTCTTCACAGACGAGAGCAGATTTAATGTTTTCCGAACTGATGGACGAGTTTGGATTTGGAGACGGCAAAGTGAAAAAGTCGCTTCTAATTGTGTCATGGGGAGGGACCGCTACCGGGGAAGAAGTGTGCACGCATCGGTTTCCATCATCGTACACCTCTACACGTATTCCAGCGACGTGTTACTGCACAGACCTACCTGGATGAGGTCATAACACCAATAGTCATTCCGACATATCAGGCGCATCAAGACCGACAGATTTTCCAGCAGGATAACGCCCGTCCTCATACCTCTTGGTAGACGAATTTAGTTATTGTTGTTGTTGCTGTTGTGTGAACGTGTGTGAAACGCGAGGTGTGCATGTTGAGTGCTGAATTTCATTGCAAAACAAAATAATCTCATACCAACCACCTCTAACTTAAGCCCACTGCTAGTGAACACACATTCAAAACAACGTGGACGTGCAATAATCCATTGGACGAATTTACAAAAAAAAATTAAGTCACCATTTCCTAAACTCTTTGGATTAAAATCCTAAAACAATATGGCACCAGGTTGTATTTAAAAAAAACAAAAGAGGGCACCACAGGCGTGTGAGGAGTGTTGTATTCGTCCAGATAAGGCTGGTCATTTGACCAAGGAGTGGACATAGCTGGACGCATAAGGGTTCCATGAGTATAGATGTTGTTTTTTTCTAGATATTCGTATATTTGCATCAGTGATGTTAAGGATTCTAATTCAGAAGCATGTAGCATTTGCCGTTCTTTCATAGTGGCGAATTCCTTTGATCCTTTTCGACTTTTCAAATAATGTGGCCCTAAACATTATATGATTTATGTACAGCTACTAAGGTCAAAACCACGCTGTCGGCGACAATGGCGATGCTATCACCTTATTGCTTTTCTTTATATTTCTTTCGCCCCGTACACATTAGCTTGCTTTCGCTCTCACTGGTACCAGCGCTTAAGGATTTAAAGTCACAAGGAGTGAAAACGACTCATTTCCTACATATTACAAGATAATGACACGGTTTTCTAAATTACAGTAAAACTCCTATTTTGTTGGACTGGGCATGTCCGTTTAAAAAAAAAATTATAACATCGTTAGCAGTCCAAACTATCATGCCAAGTTTTTAGTGATTCTAGGTGTGATTAGTGAAAATTGCAGATGGGGCTACCATGGAAACTACTGTTTGCAGACGACATGGCAATAACATCTGTCACAGAGGAAGAACTACATAGAAGATGCCTAAAATAGCAGATAGAGATGAATAGCAAGGGATTGAAAGGCAATAAAGGAAAAACTGAAGTGAAGGCCGGCAGCAGAGCACAAACACAAGTAGATTTAATGGATAACACAGGCTTGAAACAGATCGACAACATTAAACCTTAGTGTGCTATTAATGAGGAGGGAGGATCAGAGAATGGAGAAAGAGTGAGGGTAAGCACAGAGTTGAAAAAGTCGAGGGAGCTGCCAGGGATGATGAAGTAACAGGAAAATGCATTGGAAACTTAAAATCAAGCTGTATGATATGACTGTCATCAGACCGGTGTTCCTATATGGGAATGCTGGGTTATAGAGGGAAATGAAGAGCAGATTCTCAAAACTACATAGGTGAGAATACTGATAATAACTTCCTACACTGGAGCAGCGTTGCAGTAAGAGATTGACACAGTTGTGACCTATTGACATTACAAAAGGTACAAATTGGCGAGTTGTTCAAATAACTCCAAAGTTATACGGATGAGGCAGGTATTTTTATGAGGAATGTATGACTTAAAATGTCCAAAATGAACAGCCAGGGTCGACGCTTGGCAAAAGGCATCGATGTCTCGGGATTGTAGCCATCTTGCAACAGGGTAAAAAAAAGTCCAGTAAATAATCAATCAACAAACTTTCGTGGAGTCAAATGAGATGGAGGTCTTACTTGCCTAAAACGAAGGGATTAACGAAACAACCTGAACCCGAAATGTTTACTATGAGATGATAAATAAGGAAAGGAATAATGTAATGCGTTTGTAATGAAACATTCTCAATCGCCATCACAGAAAACAATTTATATTATAATTTCATTTTCTTTTCTTTTTTCCTCCATTTTTTCAAATTCTAGTTCCGTCCGCACCTACTGGAATAAGATGCGTTTACCCAGGACACAACGTCATGCATATTCAATGGAATGCCTCAGCTCCATTTACAGGACCTACAACATATGATGTGATTGTCCAAGAATCTAAACTACCTCGTGGCAAATCAAAGGGCTATAACAATTTCCGTGAATTCAATGGGAAAGGTGATTATGATTATGGTTTCATACCGATGTTGCAAACACTGCCATGCTATTATTATAACTATTGTTTTTACTACAACAACAACAACTACTACTACTACTACTACTACTAGTACTACTGTTGATGCTAAGATTATTACGAATGCTGTTCTTCCTGCTACTACTGCTACTACAACAACAACAAATACTACTATTCCTACTGATGCTGCTATAATTATAACTACTGCTTTCACTGCAACTACTACTACTACTACTACTATCACTGCTACTACTACTAATGTTGTTGCTATGATTATAACTAATGCTTTTACTGCTACTCTTGGTGCTACTACTATTACTACTGCTACTACTACAACAACAATTACTACTACTATACTATTAACTACTGCTACTATTATTACTACTACTACTACAACTACTACTACTACTACTACTACTACTACTGTTGGGGCTCCCAGTGGCGGAGAGGTACGGTTCTCGCTTCTGAAGTGAAAAGTACCGGGTTCGATTCCCGGCAGCGACAGCTATTTTTCTCCTTGAAACTTGGTGAAAACATATATGCCAAGAACCTAGTCCTATCGGAGACGGACGATAAACTCGAGGTCCCGTGTGCACATTGCGCACGTTAGAAACCCCTTTCTTTCTTTCTTATCCAGTTCCCTTTTGCTATTACATTATATGGCCAATACTATGAAGCTGGATTTCTTTGGATCAAGATGTTAAGCCAAGCAGGTGATCAACCCACTCTGGCCTTGGCAGTTAAATCGATAAGAGTAGGCCGCAAGGCCGCTGTCCGGGAAAATTAATTTCTACCACAAACGAAGGTCACAGTAGGTTTGTAAAAGGAAAAACTGGATTGGTAAGTAAGCTGATGCTGATGCTGATACTGATGCTGCTATAATTATAACTACTGCTTTTACTACAACTACTACTACTACTACTGCTACTATTATACAACTGTTACTGCTGTTATTTACTACCACTGATGCCGCTACTACTACAACTACTACTACTGCTGCTGCTACTACTGCTTCTGCTACTACTACTACTACTATTAATGCTGCTGCTATAATTATAACTACTGCATGTAATGTTGCTGCTACTACTATTACTACTTCTACTACTACAGCAACAACTACTGCTACTACTATACTACTAACTGCTGCTACTATCATTACCACTACTGATAATGCTGTTATTATTATAACTATTGTTTTTACTACAACAACAACAACTACTACTACTACTACTACTACTACTATTACAACTGCTACTGCTGTTATTTACTATCAATGCTGCTACTACTACTACTACTACTACTACTACTACTACCGCTGCTACTACTACTACTACTACTACTACTACTACTACTAATGCCTCTGCTATAATTATGACTACTGCTTTTACTGCTATTACTATCACTACTGCTACTACCACAACAACAAATACTACTACTATACTACTAACTACTGCTACTATCATTACTGCTACTACTACTGATGCTGCTATAATTATAACTACTGCTTTTACTGCAACTACTACTACTACGACTACTATTATACAACTGCTACTGCTGCTGCTACTACTACTGCTACTATTACTGCTGCTATAATAACAACTACTGCTTTTACTGCTACTGTTGCTGCTGCTGCTACTCATAGTACTACCGCTGTTTTATTAATACTATTATTATAACTGTTATTACTACGGCTGCTGATGCTGCTGATGCTGTTGATGCTACTTCTAACTACTACAACTACTAGACTACTACTACTACTACTACTACTACTACTACTACTATCAATCCTACTACTATACATGTCAAATATATTTATTCTTCATCAATTTGTATTTTACTACACCACAACAAGATATCTCAAGGTTGTTTCTTTCATCTTCCAGATAAAACGGCTGTGGAACACATCACTGGAATTAAATCATATTGGACTTACTATATAATCATTACCCCTAAAACCTGCGCCGGGAAAGGAACAGCGGCAAGGGCCCATTGTGACACTCCCATTACAGGTACTTATAATTTGATAAACAATATGTATACCCTGGTAAAATGTTATCGTATAATGATTAATGTATATAAAATAGATTCCAAAATAATGAAACTAAATCAAAGTATAAACAAACCATGCAGTATTTTTCCAGGCCAAACAGTTATGACATACTAATAACATTATGCACATTCAATATTCAGAACAGGAAAATCAGTAATACGGTATATCTAAGTTAAAGCGCTGGTGTAATTCTGGGAATGAACACAATAATCCATATTCATAAAGGTGGATCGACAATGCAGTGTTAAAACTATAGAGGAATATATTTACTAACTGTACCAGGAAAACCTTATGCTAGGATCTTTAAAAATATGCTCAGTTGTGGAGTAGAGGATAAACTAAAAAGTTCAAAAGTTTGAAGTTTAATGTTCTTTTTAAGACATAAAGTTCAAATCAAAGGCGGTTCAAGAGAACTTTAGAATATTCCACGTAAATTTCCAGGGCAGAGCCTTGAAAGCTCTGAAAGGTCCAGAGAAACAATTGCGCACCAGGTGGGACTTTGAAGCGTCCAAAATCTAGTGGCTTGACCACTGAACAAGGGACGCCCCCTAACAATTTGGTAGAAGCAATAACATCATTTTATGTACTTTCAGATTGCAGGAAAAACAACAAATGAGTTCAAAATAGATGTAGGCGTTAGACAAGGTTGCATCCTTAGTCTATTGTTGTTTATAAGGGTCCAAACAGAGTTAGCCCGTTGTCAGCACATCACCGGTCGGTGCCCGTGTTTTTTTCACGGGTCTGAACTTAAGCAATATACTTTGGCATACACCTGTTGGAGTGGTGCCGTTTTAA
>JARBEQ010200736.1:0-21958 GCA_030265355.1 Tritonia tetraquetra
AACCTGCTAGTGACAAGTGAATGTACAAGAAGTTTACATGTGTCTTCATCTAATAGATCTCTGACTCGACTTATGTTCCTGGGGTGGAAATGTACTGTCTGACACAACTTTGTTATGTGACTTTGCATACCTACTATTACACTAGTCCGGACCTCTACAGCGACCTCAGGGAGCGTGGTGCCCTTGTTTGTGGTACCATGCGACTGAAAAGGAGGTACAGCCCACCCAAAGATGTGCTGCCCAAGTTGATGAAGAAGAACACTGCACCCCAAGTCCCCACCGATGGCACGCTTAATCTGCTTCGCTTCTACGGATTGCTGGAAGTAACTACTTTAACGACAGCTCATGATGGCACCATGGTTTTCACTTGGAAAACCAACCCAATTACCAAGGAGCCGACCAGGAACCCATGTGCAGTTTGTGATTAGAGATGTAAAACAAATACGTGGGTGCTGTCGATAGAAGCAACCAGATGGTGTCTTACAATGCCTTCAAAAGGAAAATGCTAACGGGAGGGGGTGGGGACTCTTCTTTCACATATTTATGCTTAGCATCCTAATCAGTCCTTTTCAATTTTCGTGACTAACTAAATAACCTTTTAGATGTGCCTCATGGCAGTTGCAAGCATGCAAAATGGCTAACAAGGAACTCAGAGGAGAAACGTTTGTGTATTTTATCAAAATTTGGATTTACTAAAAATGGTAAGTTAGCCATATTCTATGTAGGCTATAAATGTATATCGATTTATCATTTCATCTCCTTTTGGGCATACGTTTGATTAGAAAAAATACTTTAAAAAAAAAACAAAAAACCACTACTTACTAAGAAAAAGTACCACTTTCAACAAAAACAAAGAAGTCTAAATTTAAAAATAGATTAGACATTATTACTTAGGTTTAATCAAATGTATTGGTTTATAGGATTATGATTTATTTTGGACTAATGCCAAAAATCGTTGTTTTCTAAGTTCAGTGCAAAACATCACATTGCTTTGGTCTGGCACAGCACACGTCCATTATTTACATTTCAGTCATTGAGTTTAGGTGTTTAGACGAACTTTTCAACGTCAACACTTATATAATAAACATGACTGCAAGCAACTGCTCTATGCCGCACCGATCCTAATCACAACTTTTTAAAAGTTTAATGATCTTGCACTTTACATGATGTAGAATATGACTTGATCTCTATTCAATAATAATATAATGCTAACTGCGCGCTCTAAATTATATCTAGATAGATAGACTATACCTGTTAGGATTTATTTTATGTCGGAGTGTATAACATGAGCGAAGATTGCAGTGAAACCTTAGAGAGGCAGGCAAGTGAATACGGTGGTGAAAGTTACCTCTGGTATCTATAATATCTCTATCTAGCTATCTGGTACTGGTTATCATACCGCCAACTCTGGGACCAAAGGAAATATATTGACTATAAAGAGAACGCAGTCACTATTCGTCGTATTGTCGACTAATTTTTCATGTCAATAATCGGCCATACAGCTGACTGTTTCCCGTATCTGATCCATTTTTCTGACAGTCACAACAAAGCGAAATAAAGCATGGTGCCAGCAGCTGATGACAGACAGAGGGGTTCAGTATGGTACGGTGTGGTGTGTTCTGTCTTACTCTTACAAAATTGTTGTGAACACACCTTGTTGTCTCGACACTGCAACTGCAACATGACTTTTAAAGCAATGCACAAAGGGATCGGTGGGTAAAAAAAGGAGGAGGGGATTTTAGTTTTAATTTTAAGTGTGCCCGCTTCTTTTGTCACATTACTTTGATTTGTTTTATTTTGCCCGCCATCGTACACAGTTCAGGTCTATCATTCAGTAAGGTAGCCGGTAATTTCACGACATGATGTGATTTCAACTACCTGTAAACGGTACTTCTATACATTTCTCGATCATCGGTGACCTTGATTTCTCTCCATGTACTCCAAGCTATTTTTAGTAGCTTCATCGCTCAATTCGAACCTTTATCCAACAATTTATCAACTAAAATTTAAAATCTGATCTTAACTTAACATTTAACTTTAACACAGATCTCAGTATTTGTTGTCTTTGGTTTGTTTGTTAACTCGTTTTTTGTCCTTTGAAAGTTTTTTCCACATTTTCATTCAAATCAACAGGGCACCTGTTGTTTGACTCAAACCCAAGGCCCTCACCATGGAAGTTCCTTGTCTTAACTTGCTACCTCACCTCTTTTTATCCTGTTTAGAGTAAGATTTGTTTTTTAGGAGAGACTCTACGCTTACCATTTTGATTGGACCATAGTTTTATTACTTTATCTGGATATTTTTATTTTTGGTAGGCAGATGAAATTGAAGCCCTGTCCTCCATCTATGGTGATGAATGGTGTGTCCTCGATCCGATATCTCGCCTCTTTTGCATCAAAATCACAGATGGCCTCACTCCTTCCATCTGGAAACTCAATTTGCATGTGAGTAATTTGAGTCCTTAGTTTTTATCAATTGTCGAGGGGCTACCCACGAGGGCTACACAATGATTTGTTTATTGGCCTGTCGTTGATTAATGCTTTATTGCTCATGGTGCCAGTAAAGAGTTGTGGACACAGTAGGCTGATCATCTGCTTGTCTGAAACTCTCTGAACCAAATGGTTTCCGGCTCTGTGTTCAGTCGTGTTTGGTGGTCAGGGTGCCTGCATTTACGGCAGGTATCTTGTGTGCCTTTCATGGTTGAACATAGGGCTGGCCTTTCATGGTTGAACAGTAGGCTGATCATCTGCTTGTCTGAAACTCTCTGAACCAAATGGTTTCCGGCTCTGTGTTCAGTCGTGTTTGGTGGTCAGGGTGCCTGCATTTACGGCAGGTATCTTGTGTGCCTTTCATGGTTGAACATAGGGCTGGCCGCAACACTGCTGTGCAGTATTGATGGGGTTCAATCAAACAAACAAGAGATAGGGTCCTTATCATGACGTAGTATGCCTACAGTTGATCATCATAACAATATCGGAAATAAAGAGACCTGGGCAATATGTAGAAAAATGTAAATCGCTGATCTTTCCCTTCTCATAATTCTATATGATGAATTCCTGAAGTAACGACACTCTACGATCAGAGCCTCAGTAATAACGGTTTGATTTAACAGAGTTACAATCTGACATTCACATGAAATATTCCTATAGAAGAAAGATAAATCATAGCCTCAGTTATTATAACCAAGGCTATGATTTATATTTCTTCTATGTTCTCATTGATTGATAATGATATGGTGTGTACACCGATAAAAACATCCCAACAAAAATCATCTGTTCCTAAAATCCCATAGCCATTAAATGATCTGATATATGCTCTACAAAAACTTTTCCAAAATGTTAAATTTGATTTTGCCCTTCGATTTTATAGCATTATGATCATTGGTCATTTATGCATTGTAGTGCTTGGAATCCAAATTTGTGTCGCCAGTTAACCCCAAAAGGATGGCAACAGCGGCAGGCATGGATTTGATTCCCGTTTTCACATGTCAATTTTCCTATTCTCTAAGCCTTATTTTTCTGGCACTGTCATAATTCTTTCCTTGTTTATCCACAGGTCCACATGCCACAAGATTATCCTCTCACCGTCCCACCAGAATATCAGATAAAGTAAGCATACGTGACCCATCAGCTGACAGCGACAAATGGAATCTCTTAGCATTTTATCTATGAATGCGTTAAAAAAAATATATTTCTCTTCATTTAACATTGCCAATGATATGATACAGTAGACTAACTAAGCTTAGGTGAATATCATTGTAGGTGTGGAAAAGAGATCAGTACATCTGTAGTTCAACTCAATCGTTAGACTTGAGCTAAAGTCAGTGCGCATTCCAAAGAAAAAAATCAACACAGCCCAAAGCGATTTCAACTTAAGTGTAGTCCACTCTGTTGAAATATATCGGTACAGTAAAACTTGGTTATAATGAGAGGTGGCGTTCCAGACAAAATTGCTCGTTTTCGGCGAGGTAATGTTATTCCTGATAACAAAGGGAATTAAGCAAATTGCAGAAAAAAATGTGTGTAGGCTTGTGGCTTCACTCGGCACAAGTGAACAATAGTTTACAACGGGACTTGCTTATAACTGGATCTACTGTTCTAATTATGATGTAATTTCAATCTGATCCCATTGTTGACCCCTTGTGTGAAAGGGGCGGGGGGTGTCTTTTACATACTGTGATGACACAGAGAGCCCCGCCAGCAGGTACACCCACTTTGGGCAGGTCAGAGGATATGAAAGTGACGAGGGTCCAAATTATTAGACAGGATAAGCCAGGCTATAATGTCATGGTGTCTTGTCAGAAATGGTGGTAACCATTGAATTAGAGCAAGTGTTCACACTAGTCTAAAGGCATGCTCTATTTTAATTATTACGATTTCCAGCATGGCACCACCACACAGCTTAGCTTATCCTGTCCAATCCCGACTAATGTGGACAAAGGCCTTAAGGTAGCAGCCCCACCACCCACCTAGGAGGACACAGTGGCTAGTCCCTTACTATTTGTCTTTGTCTGAAACCAACCCAATTCAAAGTGTAGCGCCTGACACTGAAGGTAAATCAGAAAATAATAAAGAAAGAAAGAATTGATTTTAGCCACTTTCACCTGAAATTCAATTTGTTATTGTACGGAATCGTTCACAGTGCAACCTGGCTGCGGGGAGATGAAAGGATTTATGTACAAAACAAGCTGGATCAAATCTATTGGTGAGTCAGATCTTAACCCTTTCAGTGCTGTCCCATCTTTCACAATATGTAATTTTCATTGCCACCCATTTTTACAGAGAAAACAGTAATTGACCAATGTCAGAAAAAAAAATCGTATCTTTTAAGCTACAAGACATAACGTGATGAAATTTACCAAATCAGGTGATCATAGCTCAGTTTGTTAAAGAGAGTTAGGTTTATAAAAAAGTGGGTAAACATTGTTATTTTGTGTGTTACATGAAGAATCAATTCAACCCTCCCCAAAAAACACACATAATACTTTATTTGGCTATTTTTTTAGTTTGAGAAACTTCCTTTACGGAAAAATAGGGAAATGATATCAGATTATATTTATCCTGTCTATTTCAACCCACTTAATTTTTTCAAGATACATACAAACTTAGGCAATCTTCTTCTTCCTTCAGCTTGTCCCGCTGTTAGCAGGGTTGCCATTCTGAATGCCGAAGTTCAATAGTTTTCTATCAAAATCTTTGTCTTCGTCCAGGTTAAATTCTTTCCAATCTTCATTTATATTATCTATCCATCTCCTTTTTAGTCTTGCTCTCTGTCTTTTTCCTGCTGGTTCCATCTCCAGGACTCTTTAGCCGACATAATCCTCATCCCTCCTTTTCAGATGTCCCAACCGCCTACTTTTTCTTAGTTTTGTTGCAATAGGCTGTACTCCCAGAGGCTGGTGGATTTTCTCATTTCTATCTTTATCCACCCACGTCAATCCCAAGCTCCAGCACAGCAGCAGCATCTGTTCTACTTCTAGTTTCTTCTCTAGCTTTTTGGTCAGTGGAGCAGTTTCCAGTCCATACACCATGTCTTATGATGGTTTTATGCCATTCTCCCTTTATATTATTTGATATTTTTCTACCACCCTACTCACCCGTCAATTTTCTCGAATTATTCCACCCTGCTTGGATTATTTTCTTCACTTCTGTCTCAAACTGGGTGGGACAATGAGGGTGCCATTTTTTTAGAAAGAAGAAGAATGGAAGACTAGACTAGGGATGAGATTTTGTTCAGAATAAATGGGAGGTTTGTTTGCATTTAGATGAAATAATTTAAGTGTGTGTTATTTATCCATTTCTCGAAATTTGTGCAGGGAGTTACAATATATATAGTTCAATACGATAAATAGACAATTTACCAATATTTCATACAATGATGATAATGCATAGCATTTCTATAGTGCATAATACATGACTAGGTCATGCTTTATGCCCTTTTCAATATCAATATATGATAATCATACTTAGGCAGTTGAGCGGACATAGGTAGGATCCCTAAAGGGGAAAATATTGGTGGATCTTTCTCATCTTTAGGGTCCCATCATAGTCAAGGGACGACTGCTTTGTGCACAACTGAGGATTAAAAGAGTATTGTCTTTTTCTTTTCTGTTTTCTGTTCTCCTTAGTGACAACATTGGAGAGGATTTGATTTTCTTGTGGGTTGAATCTCTCCGAGAGTTTTTACAAGATAAAACAGATGGAGGTAATATAAATCTATTTATTTTTTAGTGAATTTCCTTTTATCTATTCCTATTACTTAATTGGCCCTATTTTTAAGACCCATTCAAGTTTTACCACTTGATATCTGCTGTACGTCCCCATACTGCATGCTGTTGTCTATATTGAACTCTTTCAATCTTTTTTTTTCATTAGAATTTCTTTAGTTGTGTACAGTAAAACAGTTATTGAACGGTGTATTATATATGAATTAGACATGCACGTCTCACAAGTTCAGTGTGTGCAACTATGCCCATCATAAATTGCTAGGTTTGTTTGTTTGATCAAACCCTATTAATGCCACAGAGCAGTGTTAAGGCCAGCCCTATGTTCAGCCATGAAAGGCCCACAAGGTACCCGTCATAAATGCAGGCACCCCGACCACCAAACATGACTGCACACATAGCCAGAAATTCTATGGATCAAAGAATCTCAGACAAGCAGGTGGTCAGCTCATTGTGTCCACAACTCTTTACTGGCACCATGAACAATGAAACTGAGCAGTATTCATTAAAGACAGGCCAATAAACAAATTACCGTAGCCCTAGAGGAATACAGTGCAGACATAACTAGCTCAACAAAGAAAAAGCAGAGATGGATATTTTGCATGTACTTGAATAACTTTATATTTGATCATATTTGGCTCCTCAATGGGATGATTTCAGGAATTGTATGTAAATAGTTTTCTGTCAATTACAAGTTCCATTCTCAATTAAATGATACAGCTATGCAACAATAAATAATTACTTTAATTGATATTGATAACCTTACACCGAAAGGTACTAAAGGTTATTGATAAAGAAAGAAAGAATTCATATTGATGTTTCCCTATGATATTAAATTTCGATATGAATGTTACTTGTAAAAACATCACGTTTCACCCTAGGCACACAACACTAAAGGAAGAAGACTGGCCACGTGCCATTCCAAAAACCAACATAAATTCATCCAGGAAGAAATTAATCACATAGAGAGACAACAGCAAAACCTCAATTTTTTCAAAATTCTGCACCCTTCCTTCTTTCTTATCCAGGGGAGCAGGCACCCGAAAATGATGAGGTAAGGCATGAAAATGTTATATTATAAGTGCCAGAAAAACACAGACAAATAGCCATAGAAAGAAAAGTTGAAAAGACTACAGTGGGAATCGAACCCACAACGGGCATACGACAACACCGCCTAGCCGGAGAATGAGGCTACGCTCAAACAAACTGAGCTAATTAGCCGTCATCTTTTCCACTTTTCTTTCTATGGCTATTTTTCTGTGTTTTTCTGGCACTTATAACATTTTCATACCTTGCCCCTCTTACCATTATAGTGTAGAGCCCACTCTATGAGGTGGAGTTACTCTGGATCAATATATTAGGCCAAGCAGGTGATCAGCCCACTGTGACTTTTTTGTGGCAAGAATTAATTTTGACTGGACAGTTGCCTTTCGGCCTACTCTTCTCGATTTCCATTTGCCAAGGGTTCTTTAACTTGCACACAGGACCTCCGATTTATCGTCCGTCTCCGATAGGACTAGGTTCTTGATCCCACCTACCTTCATAAGATCAGGGGAGTGGCAAATAAGTTTATACCAAGTTTTATGAAGAAAAACAACAGCTATCGCTGGGATTCGAACCCCGTACCCTACGCTTCAAAGGCCAGAACCATAGATATTTTTAGTTATTTAAAAAATTCTTCCTTTCTATTTATAGAGCATTCCCCCGATGTGAATAGTACCAGCAATGTCCACCGTTCAGAGGAGCCTGAAGACACAGATGATCACTTTGATGTCAGCCAACTCGGGGATTTCTTATATGAAAAATTTGAACCCAGTTCTCTTAACTGTTCTGCAGTCGGTAATTTCATGTATATGTTTTTCTGTCATTTACCGTATTATATGATAATGTATTAATTAGTATCAATACTGCAAAGCAGTGTTGGGGACAACTTGTTACGCTGATAATTAGGATGTAACGGTGGAAAAATAATTGAGAATGTAAAGAACTTACGATTGGACCAAAAAAGTGGAATGCAGAATGTTTCAGGCAAAACCCTTCCTCAGCTAACAAACAACATACGAAAGACAACCAAAATTTAATACCAAGATCTGCAAAGATGCTTTGAAATAAGTAAGAGGGATAACGAAATGTATAAACTTCAAAATGAGAAGTTGGAGAGAGATAATGAGCGTCATAGCCGGGTGAGAGTAGTATTATAGGGGGGGGGGGGGGGGGAGGATACTGATAGGAGAAAGAGTAATCACAATACAATGATGAAAGTATAGAGGGAACCAAAGATGATGTTAGTAGTCTTAAAGATGAACGTGATCGAAGCAGTTTGTCTGTCACCATGAGCAATACACTGATAGTCTTAATCAAAGACGGACCTATAAACAAATTACTTTAGCCCCTGTGGGTACCCCCTCAACTATTGATAAACGCTGGAGGTTCTACCACTCTGGGCATGATATTGTTATTTAGATATTCATTTATACCATCCTACCAGACTGTCCTGATATTGCCCATGGAGACACTGTAACGGATCGTAAGAGTACATTTCAGCCTCATCTGGCAACTGTCACACGTAAAGAACAGGTTTGTGTAAAGTAAAACAGTTAAGTACACTACAGTCCACTTAAGACAACCTTTCTGGTTTAAAATAAATTCATCTTCTGGTTCCAATTTTTTTCTCACTTCACTTGTGAAAATACTTGAGGCAAACCTTGTTTTATAATAAACTAATGTGTCTGGTCCCTTTGAATTTATCTTGAATCAAGCAGCCACACTGTTTTGTTCTTAACCCATTCCACCCTACTGCGACATACCCCTCTCCGCCCTAAAGCAACATAATGTGCCATAAAATATACTTTCACTTTTGATTTGTAGTAGCAATGTGATCGTGCATTCTAAGATACTAACTGGTGTGTCTCGTTAACCGGGAGATCTCACAGATTAATATGGAGGAAAAAAACGTGTGATTCTATCTACAGTTGTTTTTGTTTGACAGCGGATTGAATGGGAGCGAAGATTTTTGACTTTGCATGAATGGTTAGTCTAAAAAAAAGGAGTTGTATGAAGGCAAAAGTTAGTATATTCTAGATATTAGTGTTGGGGAACACGAGGAAAATTATTATGTAGATAGTGAAAATGACAGTTTGGAGGGTGAAAATGATAGGAAAAAAGGGCCAAGACCTGTGAATTTTTGGAAGTTTTAATTTTTTTCTCCTGCAAACTTTTAATAAACCCATTGAAACTATATATTTTTTGAAAGTTCATTCATTTTATATGGGATGGTTATGTGTCTTTTGTCCAGTTTATTTTATTCAAAAAAAAAAGAAAATATATTAATCCTTGTCAAAATAGAGTAATTTCCCATGGCTTAGGGCTCAGAAGGTGGTTACTTTTAGAAGATTCCATGTGAATCTCCAAGGTAGAGCCATGAAAACTCTGAAAGGTCCAGAGAAAAATTCCTGTACAAGGCAAAGGCAGGACTCGGAACTGGACCTCCGCATCCAGAGGCAAGTGACTTAACCAATGTGCTAGGGACACCTCCCTAACTTAGATCTTACTTCCCCTACTTAATTTGAGTTGTTCAAAAGACACTTTGATACTTTTTGTCCTTACCAGATAAACCAGGTAATGAGCAGGCTTTATGAAAACAAGAAAATCGCTAATGCCACACACAACATGCTGGCCTATCGAATTCTGGGGGACAACGGGGTCATATATCAAGGCTGTGAGGATGATGGGGAAACCCATGCTGGATCCAGAATGCTGCATTTGTTACAGGTAGACTGGGTTCAATTCCTTTTTTACTTACTTATGCCTGTCGCTGTGATGACAATATAGTCCGTGGGGCGCCTCTAGCTCAGTGTTCATGCCACTCGACTTTGGAGTGCGGAGGACCGGGTTCAAGTCCTGCCTAGTGAGGAATTTTTTCTCTGGACCTTTCAGAGTTTTCATGGCTCTGCCCTGGAGATTCACATGGAATCTTCTCATGTTCTATTGAACCGCCTTTGATATAACCTTTATGGCGTTAAACTTCAAACTTTAGATCTTTGAGAATGTAGTCTGTCAACCACACTCCTCCATCTGACTCTGTTCTGGGACACATCTGCCTCTCTCCAGCTGGAGCCCAGGTCGTTCAGTTCAACCTCTGTGTTCCTCCTCCAGTTGGCTCTCTTCCTTTTACCCTGAGGATTTGCATGTCAAGGCCTGACTTGTTACATCAAAGGCTGGCTTCCTTAGGGTGTGGCCAGTCCATCCCCATTTCCCCCTCAGGATCTGCTTCGTTATTCTCTCTTGTCCGGCCATTTTTCCTCTGACCATTGGAGTTTTATCACAAACTCATCATGCCATCATTATAGGAAACAGTGTTCTGATCACCTGCTTGTTTTATCTACCTGATCCAGAGTTTTTCCAGCATGTGTTCAATGCTGAGGGGTCCCTGTGGCTCAGAGGTAAGGTTCTGGCCTTTGAAGTGAAAGGTCTTCTTCTTTCTTATCCAGTTCCCTTTTACCATTACAGTGTAGGGCCAGCATCATGAGGCTGGATTTTTCTGGATCAAGGTATGAAGTGAAAGGTACCAGGTTTGAATCACAGCAGCGACAGTTTTTTTTTTCTTCATAAAACTCATTATAAACGTAGTTGCCACTCCCCTGAAGGTAGGTGGGATCAAGAACCTAGGGAGGTCCTGTGTGCAAATTGTGCATGGTAAAGAACCCTTGGCAGTTGGAAATCGAGAAGAGTAGGCCGAAGGACCGCTGTACAGGCAAAATTAATTCCTACCACAAAAAAGTCAGTGGGCTGATCACCTGCTTGGCCTAATATCTTGATCCAGAGTGAATCCGCCTCATAGAGTGAGCGGGCCCTACACTGTAATGGTAACAGGGAACTGGATAAGAAAGAAAGAAGAAGTTCAATGCTGAATATGGGACTGGGTGTAACACTGAATGGATAGTAACGTGCATAATGGATGACAACGACAACGTGACTGGAGAAACAAAAAAATGGCTTTCTTCAATTGCGGTAGATTCTTTCTTCCAATAGAGTTGCTACAGTAAAGATCCCAAACTGCCTTTTATTTTGTCATGCGACTGACTTACCTCAGTTTTCTCTTCTTTGGTTTCTTCGCAAGAATTTCTTGTTTTATGCTCTTT
Organism: Tritonia tetraquetra; assembly: GCA_030265355.1. Classification (NCBI taxonomy): domain Eukaryota; kingdom Metazoa; phylum Mollusca; class Gastropoda; order Nudibranchia; family Tritoniidae; genus Tritonia; species Tritonia tetraquetra. The sequence goes on from JARBEQ010200736.1 coordinate 11,365, forward strand.
TTTTATGAGCTGTTGGTGAACTGGTCAGCATGGTCAAGCAACATTGATTGTGATCAGTGTCTGGACGGGTGAACACTCGGGCACTGTACCCTTGGATAAGGCACTTAACTCTGCTCTTGACTCAAGTGTAAATGACATGAGTACCCTGCCAAGGGCAGATAATGATCTTGTCAGAATGCGAAGCGCCAAACAGGCAGCTAGCACTGTTAAAGTTGAGAAGGATACAGACTATACATTGTAAAGCACATAGAGTGTGATGAACATTGTGGATATGTGCTATAAAAATGCTATGCTTTACTTTTTCATGATGAGTCCATTGGAAAATAAACTTTTAGAACTAAACAACATGGGTTAAATACAAATTGCTGAATGCGAAGGAATCTAAAGGGTGACAATAAAGTATCTATAGAAATATTAAAAGTTATTACAGAGGCAATTGATGAGATATCTTAATCAGATTTGTTGTATATACTCAGTGGTTATCATCAAAGTTTTTAATCACTTTGCGTGTGTGTATTTTAGTTAACCTGTTGATGAAATAGGTAGTGTTGAACAAATTCCTACTCCTCAAGAGAACGCACAATGTGTGTCATGCTTTTTTAAAACAAAACTAGACACGCAGACTCAGCACAAAGTATGGAAAAAATTAGTCAAAGGTTCGTCAATTTGTCCATGGCTCAATAAATTGATGGAGACTGGGACAGTGCTGGATAAAGATAGGAGTGGATGAGCAAGAACATCTTAGGAAAACATTGATCGTGCATGACAAGCCTTTGATCGTTCTCCTTCAAAGTCCATGTGTACTAATGCCAGACAGTTAGAGCTACCCTTTCAGCAGCGCACAAAGTCCTTCACAAGAACTTGCGATTGTACGCCTACAAAGTGCAATTTTTACATGCACTCAAGTAAAATGATAAACCACGTCGAAAATAGATTGCATTTGATCTTTTCCCGTTTTTACTGGTGGGACTTCATATTCCATTCCCACCAGAGTATGAACACAGAGAATGTTTTGATGGTTGTGTCCAAATGGTATTATGGAGGATGCTTTGTAAGGTAATCAACCGTTTTATATAGCCCCGTTTGGACATGTCCTTGACTTTGTACTCTATTCCCACCAGATTATGAACGCAGAGAACGTGCTAGTGGTTGTGTCACGGTGGTACGGAGGAATTCACCTGGGTCCCGACCGTTTCAAACATATCAATAACTGTACCCGACAGGTCCTCGAACAAAATGGCTTCCTACGAGAAAAGGTGAGATTTGAAAGATGATTTATCATCATGCGGTTGATCATACCGTGTATTAAAAAAAATTCACAATTTTGTTTTTTAGCTCAATACAATCTTTTCTCTTTGAGACACATTGTGTTAAAACTGTTAATTTGATATCGCAAGGGAAAGTGTTTTAAATTACTTTTTTAATAATGAGCATTATCTGTACCAGCGATACGACAAGGTACACTATGAGATGCATAACCTTGTATCAACGGTCATGCAGGGGGTCTCGTGGTGTAGTGGTCAACACTTTCACTTCGTGAGCAGGAGTTACTGGGTTCAAATCAGGGTGGAGACGTGGGATTTTTTCCTTTTAACTTTCTTGAGTTTTATGGTTCTGACCCTGATGATTCCAATGGAATCAAGTCCTATCGGAGATGGACTATAATTTGGAGGTCCCGCTTTTGAACCTTTTAAACCTTTTTAACGGTCACGCATCATTTCACTAGTCAGACAGTTCAGTTTTTTTACCTCTCCTGTAAAATTACGTTTGACGTGGATACAAGGTGTCGTTATGTTTATAGCACTAGTGCATAGTGGGCTGATCATCTGCTTGTATGAAATTCTTTGAATAGATATCTTTTGTTGGGGTATTAGACAGGATGAGCCAAGCTGTGCCGTGGCGTCTTGCCGGAATTGGTAACAATTGAAAAAGAGCAAGTGTTCCGACCAGGGTTGAAAGTTGGGGAGGGTAATTTTTCCTGATATGCAGATGGAAGTGCTCATCGCGTAATGGATAGCACGCTGAACTAGTCAGTGAAGTCAAGCATCAATGGTCATGGTTACTACCACAGGAAACTCCTAGGGGTTGGCCAGGGAAGACTCAAGTTCGGTAGGGAAAAGGGTTCTATCTATAATTTCTATTACCATGGTCACTGTATATTTGCAGGATCTTATCTAGTAGTATGTAAATAATATCCTGTCTGTTTATCATTACCACAGGAGGAGAAGAAAGGACCTCGAAGTGGCGGAAAGAAGTCAAGATAACAGCAGCTTTCTGCCATATGAATGTACAATGGAAACGGGTACAGCCTCTTTCTGTCTCCTAATCCAGAGTGTCATCTTATTTTTTCCCCTTGACTAGCCTAGACTGGCGAATTCTCCCATTATTTACCATATCTGCGGAATGACCACAAATGCAACTGTAATGTTTTTACTGGGTTTTTGTTTTGTTATTATTTTGGGGGGTGGATGTTTTTATGATAAATACTGTTCAGTGTATTGCTCATGTTGCCAATATAGAATGATTGCCGCAAAAGGCTGTTTAAAATAGTCTGATCCATAGCATTTTCAGGTGTATGGTTGGTCAAACATGGTGGTCGCCTATTGTTGATTGGTTTCATTTTTTATTATATATTTTTTTTATTGTATAAGTATGAAGAGTCATTTATAGTAACATAATTTTCATACATATCCATATGTGCAATTACTGTTTACAAATTTACAAAATATAACATAGTGACCTTGCATGTTATTTTACTTGATTTATTTACTTAACTTTATGACATTTCAAATTTCAGTACATTTTTTATTTGGGAGTGCTTAACCCAGTTTCAGTGTTGAAGTGGATAAGTGATAATTTGTCACATACTAGATGGGTTGATACATTTAGTGTGCTTTTCCAACTCTCTGTTGAAAATTGGTACCCATTACTACATCTTGCTACAGTGAGTCCATCGGAGTGAAGTTTATGATATCACTACCATTCGGTTCAAAACACAAACAGACCAATTTTACAGATTTTGCTTTTTTGCATAAAACTACTGTTTGGACCATAGGGTCTATCTCATCTATTAATAATAAGACCTGGTGAAAAAAAAAGGGTTGAAACTTGCTTTTCAACAATGTTTTTCAAAACACGAATATCCATTTCAATATTTTTTCGTGATGAAAACACAACCGTCCTTTATTTTGGCTTTTAAATGAATACCACAAAAAAGACATACACCAGTTATTTCATATTGTGTCTTGATGTGATTCACATAAAATATACTTTATATATTGTTCTAGCAGATCTGGTATGAAACAGTTTTTTGCTTCTCCTGTAAAATTTTGTTTAATGCACGTTCCTATTTTGAACAGAGCAGTTGCGATATGTTACTTGTAACTCCATGGGAAGGATAAGGATGAGTTTCCTGCCCAAGAAAACAACACGGTGCTTGGAGGGGAACTCAAGCTCTTGGTGGAATGATGAGCACTATTCTATATTTCCTACTATCGAATATTATTGCGTACTTAACCCTTTGGAGCTGTGGGCCCGGAATACAAAGAATTGAAGGTGAAGCCAAAATGGCCATGGGCCCTCTAAACCAGGAATTGTGTCAGCACCTTGAAATACTGAAAATAATTGATCAATCGTGGTCTAATCTCTTCTTCTTCTTTTTCTTATCCAATTCCCTTTTACCATAACAGTGTAGGGCCAGCACTATGAGGCTGGATTTCTCTGGATCAAGATATTAAGCCAAGCAGGTGATCAACCCACTGTGATGGTGTCATTATTAAGGGTAGCAAATCCTATTCCACTAACACAATGAAATAGTGGCTGCTGGAAGTTAAAATAAATGAATAAGAGGGATAAGGAAGGTATAAACAGTTTGAGATTTCTCTACCCATTTTCATGTTATATGTTCTGTGTTTTTTGTTTGTTAGCTGAAGAAGGGTGTTCTACATCCCTGTACTTTGTCCCTTTTGGAAGTTTATACATTTCTTTACCCCTCTTATCCAATAACACTAGATGTATCCAGAGACGTAGAACATTTCCCCAGATATTGCCAACTGAAGCTGTTAGGCAATAGCACACTCTGGCACAGATATAACTAAATTTCAAGGACAGCACAATTTACTCCGCTATATCGCTATTTCGATAAATTGTCAAGTCAATGATAATATAACAAATTGATTTCGCTATAATGCTAGTTTTGTTGGTCATAACAATAACCCTACAATGCTATTTCCTCACTATCTCCACAGTGAAATCTATGACTCATGGTCTACTTTGTCAGAAACAGTCACACATATCATTCACAAATAACAATACAATATGTTAAAGCATTGAAGGCTGAGAAATCAGATAACCGATGGTGTGCTTCCCTCAAAGAAGGACGCATTTTCTCCTACATGTGGGTTTAAGGGGGAATGAAGTAAACAAAGTAACCAGACTGAAATTAAAGAGGAACTGGCACTAGAAATAACATCGGGGATCCATGAACCAAGATATTTATAGATGATAGGTTATCATATGGTTATTCTTTTAGTCCCGGCTGTATTTCCTGATGTTCAAAAGCAAGTGGATAGAATTCAGCAAGCAGCAATCATATCCAAATACTCACTCCTAGAGAGAAAATCAGAGTCAATCCCTTTTTGTGACAATACAAATATTGAAGTACCCTTTAGGCCAGGGGGTCCCTAACTGAGGTGCATGAACCCCCAGAGGGTGTGTGTCCATCCCAAGGGGGGTTCGTGAGACGTTTATGAAAGTCAAAACTAGAGTACTTTTTGTTGAAATAAAATCTAATCTTTATCCACCTTGAGTGGCTCAAAAGTAGTTTTGTTAGGAACCTGCTGGGAGCTACTACAACTGCTATATTTCATTTTGTTATCCAAACCACATTATACCCCTAATAGGTTTCGTGGCCAGCATTGCTGAACACAGAACTGGAAAACTCTGGATCAGGTAGATAAGGCAAGCAGGTGATCAACCCAATGTACCCCGAACCTTGAATGGCACAATGAACGTCACGTTTTTAGGTGTTGCCCAAGTTTTGGCCATAACAATATTTACTGTTGCCTTGGTAGTAAACCCCTCAGCTCTAAGATAACTGAACAGATTTTGCCACATAAGGCGAACTGCTATATTTCAGTCTAAATTATTTCAACACGTTTGATCATCTGTTTTTATCATTACAATATTACACTGAACTTGATCTTTTAAGAAGCCCTGTAATGCGTACTATAGTATAACTCGGTCTCAAATAGTGTCTTGAAAAGTTGGGGGTTTGTGGAGACCTCTGACATCCACAAGGGGATCGTAGGGAGGATAAAGTTAGGGAAACACTGCTATAGGCTGTGAGATATGTACGTGTAACCTCAGTATCAAAAGTTAAATCAGACTATTCAGCCACCACCTTGACTAATCGAATTTGACAGTAATATGATAATATTTACATCAACAGGTTAATTGCTCACAGTAGGCTGATCACCTTTCTTCGCCTAATATCTTGATCCAGGGTAAATCCGCCTCATAGAGCGGGCCCTACACCGTAATGGTAACAGGATAAGAAAGAAGAAGAAAGAAAGGTTAATTGTACTATATGGCAGAGCATGACAAAGGTATAATACCAAAGACACAAAGTCGCAACTAAAGAGGGTAACCGGAAATGTGACTTCAGTCAAATCTAGCAACTAAAGTGCTTATCATAAAACAAGGCCAATGAACAAATTACTATTGCCTTTATGATCACCCTTCCACTATAGTCAGAACTGAGAGAATTTGCCACTCTATGCGCATTTCTCAAACTATGGTGTTCATAGCTTGTTCATTTTTGTGCCGTAATAAAACAAACCACGATCATAATTGTACAAGAAGCATCGCAAACATTGAATATAAATCACAAGTGATAGGAATTATTTCTTGGCCGCAGGTCTTGCAGCTATATTTGGCTTGATTAGATAATGATAGTTGGGCAGGATTTTGGTCAGGAAGTCAATTTGGATGGTTTGGGCCTGAAACAAAACAAATAAGAAAAAAAAAATGGTTATGAGAGACAAATAATTCAATTCAATCTTCATAATAATATAAGACACTTGGCAATTCTATTCAAAATAATTAAAATACAAAATCAATTTTTGCCATGTTCGACTCTAAAGTTGCCCTTGGCAACGCATTAGCTTCACTTCTTATTCTTTCTTTTTTTGTTGTTGACTGTTCCAAAGGCTGAATAAAGATCAAACAAAAAATATTGAAAGATGTAAAATATTTCTTTTAAACGACAAGGAAAATTCAGGTTTCGTCAGATTAATCAAGTTTTAAATCAAAGATTTTTTTAACTTTTTTTTACGTCCTTGGCAAAACATTTCAGGTCATATCAAAGGTGGGACTTCCGATTCAGTTTGTTACAGTTATTTAGGCGTGTGTGTGTGTGTTTTAGTCTGTTGTTTTTAGACTAGAGCCACACAGTGCAAGCAAAGAAATGACAGACCGACCTTACATGCACCGCTGTGTACTCGCGTGGGGTCCCTGTGGCGCAGAGGTACGGCTCTCGCCTCTGAAGCGAAAGGTACCGGGTTCGATTCCGGCAGCGACAGGTATTTTTCTCCTTGAAACTTGGTGAAAACATATATGCCACTCCCCTGATCCTATTCAGGTAGACGGGATCAAAAACGGAGACAGATGATAAACTTGGAGGTTCTGTGTGTACATTGCGCACATTAAGGAACCCTTGGCAGTTAAAAATCGATAAGAGTAGGCCACAAGGCAGCTGTCCGAGCAAAATTAATTCCTACCACAACAGTCACAGTGGGTTGATCACCTGCTTGGCTTAATATCTTGATCCACAGAAATTCAGCACTCATAGTGCCCTACAAGGGCCTAAAAGGGAACTGGATAAGAAAGAAGAAAGTACTCGCGTGTGTACTCAACGCAATTTTTTAAAAGCTTTCACTGGCGAAAATTTAAGGTTCTTACGAGCCAACCAGGGACAAACTGTGCATTTTTGTCACAGAAATTTAAGGTTCTTCCATGCTAACCACTGTTTCTCCAGTAGGTAACGGTTGGCAGCTAGGCAACATATTTGGAAGACAGCAGACGTACTGCACAGTTGTTGGTTAATGGTACCATGCATTTTATCTCGAGACTGGCGGACGGTAGGCTATGATGCATTAGATAATGATCTGGATACCCCTATACCAAGGAGCTTAACTTATGTATTGTATAGGTAAGCTCTTTACTCTATACACTTTGCGTGAAGGCTTGACGGTCAATCGGTTTGTACTATTATAATTTCGCAAATGACGGTCAGCCGGCCAGCAAGCATCTGGCGCGCAAGTCAATGTTAACAAGTTCATTTGGCCGGCATACAAAAGGGAAAAAATTAAGAGAATTGACTTTTAAGATAGTGGCAAAAAACCATGGAAGGTTTACCGTCTATTACTATAATGATGTATGTACTAGTACTACACTCAGCAATATCTCAGCAACTGTCCATCGGGATAAATTTAGAAGGTGAGAAAGAAGAATTGATGCCCTTATTAATGATATCAATAAAGGTCATATCAAAGGCAGTTCGAAAGAACTTGAGAAGATTCCACGTGAATCTCCAAGAAAACTGTAAAAGGACCAGAAAAAAAAACCCATACTAGGCGGGCTTGAACGTCCGAAATCGAGTGACTTGACCACTGAGCCACGGATGCCCCAGAGATGAAGCCCCAACAATCAACCCCACTGTGAAAATGATGAACAATAATGATGCTGACTATACTTTAAAAAATCAAAACTGTACTGGTCTCTAGCCCTGTATAAAATCTTGCTGTGGAATACAAAGTGAAATCTTACCGGGGGTCTCTCTCTTTGCGTCCTTCTGTCACAATTGGAGCCATAGATAACGGTATTTTCTGGTAGTGGTTCCTCCATTTGCACATGACAGCTGGCACCAATGATGCACCCATTGGAAATCTCCACAGATGGCCCCACATTGGCTGTCATGACAAGAAATAATGACAACTGGACTAAAAGTTTAAAAGATGTTAGTTTGACAATATCTCACTTTCTGGACAGGACGCTGGTCTATCGCAGGATACTTTCCCAAGACTCGTTTGAGAATTGGTACCCATTTCTACACCTCACCTCCATCAAAAGTAAAACCTCTGCTTTATAGTCCATCTCTGATAGGACTAGATTCCATTACAATCCATAGGGTAAGAGCCATGAAACTCGATAAAGTCCAAAGGAAAAAAATTCCCACATCGCCACCAGGATTCAAACCCAGTACCTTCTGCTCACGAAACAAAACTGTTACTGCTATGCTACAAAGCCCCTTACACCTGAAATATTTATAGTTTACTTGATCTTACTCCATTAATGTTTTTGTTTATTTTTTGGTGTTTTAGGGCACTATCGACACAGAAAGGTCATTTCAGCACCCGCACTCATTAACACATTCCTACTGAAAACCAGAGTTTTCGCTTTTCGTTCAACACTGGACTGGTGGGGCAAAAAAAATTATCACATTTTAGTAAACATTGGGCTGACAGGAAATTGACTATTGCCTTTCCCGTTCTGTATTTTTGTCTGACTGAAATTTAGAGGCCTGTTTTGAAATTTGAAGTTATAACATATCAAGTCAAAACCCAAACAAGCTCTCTGTTACCCTATAATTCTTTCAATAATTCCATATATTCAAACTGAATAATATCTGATCAGAATAATCAAATAAAAATGAAGGCTACACATCGTTTTGTAAAGCTTTATGTAAATCTATTCATAAATGCCCCCAGTGAGCATTCTAGTAAATACACAATTACATATCCCCCTAAACCTAAGATAAGCAAACATACAGTATCCTTTATCAATCTGTGAAGGAAATGATCATGTGTTTCATCAAAAAACAATAAACATAATAAATACTTGAAATAGTTCATAGATCGTATGAATGCTCTAAATGTCAACATGCACATACCTTTACATTCAATCACATTGTGATCCCCAACTCGAACTGCTTCAATATCTGATTGGTTGTAAAGGAATATATCAACATGTATAGAACTCACATTAGTTTTCTACAAATCGAGAATTCAAGCTTGTCATTTTTCTCAACATCATTCAATTTGAAAAACCGAAACAAAATAATATTATGAATATTTGTTAGTAATAAAAAGTATTGTATCATCGATACCAAATTACCTTCAATCTTGTCTCATGATACTGATAACACATAACCCTTCAATCTTGTGATTTAGATCCGATTCCAAATCAGATTCGATTTCCAACCCTGAAGTCTTGAAATTTGGATCAATCCAGATGATTCACTTGTAACCAGATAACCCGGAAATTCAGTTCATTAAAAAGCAAGTAGATACCCACCAATAATTCCACTTCCCACCCCTAGCCCTCCACTCATGTATAAAGTTGTTAGTTTTACGCCCTTGGCAACACATCATAGGTCATATCAAAGGTAGCACCTCCGAATTATAGTCCATCTCCGACATGACTTGATTCCATATGGAATCCACGGGGCAGAGCCATGAAACTCAAGAAAGGGGTGTCCCTAGCTCAGTGGTCAAGCCATTAGACTTTGGACGCGGAGGACTGGAGTTCAAGTCACGCCTGGTGCAGAATTTTTTCTCTGGACCTTTCAGAGTTTTCAAGGCTCTGCCCTGGAGATTCACGTGGAATCTTCTTAGTTCTATTGAACCGCCTTTGATATGACCTTTATGTGTTAAAAACTTCAAACTTGAGAACTTTTTTTTTAAACTCAAGAAAGTTGAAAGGAAAAAATCACGACTCCGCTGGGAATCGAACCCAGCACCTTCTGCTCACAGGGCGAAAGCATTACCATTAAGCCTGCCCCTCATCATGTATCTACTACTGCCCAAAACTACTATTTAATCTTAAATGAAATTACAGGGGAGCAGGCACTAGCAATCATCTATTAATAATAGTATCGAGTAACAATGGAAAATGTGAAAGTGACAGAAAAATAGCTAGAGAAGAAGAAAAGTGGAATTGAACGTGGGGATCGATCCCACATCAGCGAATGACAACACCGCCTCGCCAGAGACAGAGGCTCTACCAATACATCATGTTTTACAGTAACTTCTTTTGCCACCACAAGCATCTGGCTGTACCTCAGATTTTAATGATAGTGTCAAAAAAAATTCATAGGATAACTAAACAAAATTTTCAGGGAGCACTAAGATTGTTGTGAAAGTAGATTGTTGTCAAATAGCAGCAATATCATCATATAGCTGTCTAGATTCACAACAACTCATTTCTATTTCAGGCTATAAACTGAATCTGAATGGTTTTTTAAAACGCATCAACATCGGGGGCTATTGTCAACCAAATGTAAAAAAAAAAAAAAAACCCAAAAAAAACTTCTGATAAAGATTTATGAACACTGTTGATTTGATTGAAATCATAATGCGTTGTTTTGTGGCAAGGGCTAATTTGACGACAAGTGTTGAAACAATACAGTGAATAAATAGAAACGACCAAAATGGTTTATATTGTTCCAACCTTGTCTGTTGAATGTCCACTGGCCAGATATGATCAGCAATGCAGAACTGTACAACAGAACTAGCCAGCTCCCAGTAGCAACAGA
>JARBEQ010200737.1:0-12527 GCA_030265355.1 Tritonia tetraquetra
GGAGAGAAGACAAAGGAAAGAGTGTGGACCGGTTTAGCACCCCCCGGCCCACAGAAGGGGTCCCGCCAACCGCCCACAGAAACTGATTTAGAGTTCCCACCAACCACATACACCTAAACACTAATCTGTGAATTATTCTGTGGTCCCGGGTGATCAGCCCTCTAGTCTTCCAACTCAAAATACAAGCTCAATTATCAGCAGTAGAAATAGGTCACAGTGCCCAAGTGTGATTCTGATCTTGCTAAAAAAGTTCTTAAGTTTGAATCCTAACACCCTTTTCAACACAAAAAGTTAATATCAAAGGCAGTTCAACAGAACTTGAGAAGATTCTATGTGAATCTCCGGGGCAGAGTGATGAAAACTCTGAAACGTCCAGAGGACAAAGTCCAGCACAAGGCGAGACTCAAACCTAGACCCCAGCATCCAGAGGCAATAGATTTAATCTGATCTTTCAAATTATTATCAAAGTCCAAAGCTTCTTCTATCAAAACAAAAGTTTATAATAAAAGTAGCAAAAATTGACAAATCATTACGTGTAACATGGGTATTCTGTCACCACTGGCCCATTTGCAAATTGATGGATGAGATCTGGTGTCTGTAATCTTTCTGGGGTTTCAAAATGGAGGGACTTGGAAGATGGAGATGACAAGGCCAGATTTTCCTGAGATCTAATCAAAATGAGAGAATAATAACATATTTTCACATTTCAAGAGATATATACTAAGCTATCACTCAGGTTCCAGTAACTACAGACAGACCAGAGATTTTGCATTCACAAATTTGATGCTTTCTATGTGTGATAAAATGTTTCTAACAGTGCTGCCATTTTCACGAATAAGGGCAAATAATACTAATCCCTTATAAGCCTAATCCCTCCTTCTTTGCGAAAAGTGAGTTGGGTTCAGAATCTTTGACATATAGTAGTAGAGATACATGTTTTCCATAAATTAGTGCACACCATCTCAGGCTAAACACAGGAATGTTTTGTATTCTCCAGATAATTTTACAATGAAGAATGCCAATGACTGGAATCTGATTTGCATTGTAGAATATCGATGGTCTTGATATGTTTCTTTGGAATGAGCAGTGACAATATGGCCAGCCTAATGGATGTGTTGACCTCTTTCTACCCCCCAAAGACATCAACTTAAGCATAGTCACTGTACATTCCCTTTAAGTCTCCTAATATCCCGATAGGTATTTGTCTATCTGCCATGAGTATTTCATATGAGTTATATTACAATTTGAATAAATCTTTAACAACAATCAAACCCTAGAGACTTGCGAAAAAATATGTAGAAGTCATATAACCATGACAACCAGCTGCTTAACAAACCTGAACAATCGTGACGTGAGGGCTTGCTGTAAATTCCCATCTAGATGACCATATTCCTCTGATCTGTGTTTATCATGTTTTTCCAAAAATGAAGAGTTCTCATAATCAATGCCAACAGCAGCTACAGTCTTATGTCGTCGACGACCGTCTTTTTCCTGACAATGGGAGATAACTCCACAAAATTAGACCCCCATTCAAGCAAAAAATTTCTGTTGACAATCTAGTATTGATAAATTGATGGAAAAAATTACTTTTAGACACATAAATAATTTCCCTTTCAAATGATAGATAATACACACAACATTTTGTGCCAAGAAAAAATAATCAAACTCAATAAAAATGGAGAAATTTTTTTAAAATCAATGACTTGAGTCATTTCTTTTCATTGAGCTTATGGAATTTGTATCAGCAACATCAATGTCCGATTTGTCACCAGAATTAATATCTTCTTTGTAATCAGACAGTAAATCTGCTCATTTCACAAGCAATTGAAAAAATCAAACAATAATATCAATAAAATTGTACATGTTTGATTGTCAAAATTCGCCTTTCTTGAAAAAAAATGCAGTAACAAAACAAATCGATATATTATCATGCGGTAAATGGCTAATTTCACTTGTCCTTTGGGAATGGTTGGAAAGGTTGGAAATGGAAGAACCGTATCATGTTTGCTTTAGTATTAAATGAGTTACCAAACGCTTGGGTACTTTCGCTATCGCAGCAATCAGTCACATTAAAGATCAATGGGTTAAATATGCATAAATAGTTTTACTAATCATGGATACTAAAAATTTGATATGTCAACCCTGCAACCAGTTACAACAATTTTAAAGCAGTAGGTAAAAAAGATCGACAATAACGACGACATGCATAAATGCCATGACCACACACACATCCAATCACAGAGCTGACCAGCCCATTGATAACATTTTTTTTTTACTTGGTGAGGTCATTCCGAATGCAGAACATGATGACGATATTAATGACAATGATGAGGATGAATATTCAAAATAACAACCATGAATCCCTGTAGCACCCACATAACATTATTCTATATTGCAAAACATGTTTACTTTCTTCTTCCTTATCCAGTTCCCTTTTACCATTACAGTGTAGGGCCAGCACTATGAGTGGCTGGATTTCTGTGGATCAAGATATTAAGCCAAGCAGGTGATCAACTCACTGTGAAAAACATGTTTACATGTATATTACTTCACTAATGCAATTAAAACAATGCTTATAACTGTTTCAAAGTTTCACTATTCATGACTTGAATCTAGCGAACTGTATAAGTTTCTACAAGATATGGCCACCTGATTGTCTGTCCCCTCTTGCTTTACAGGCTTATCTCCCTCACTGGATAGAATGGGCGTGTCTGAATGGATGGGAACAGGCATAGGGGAGTGGAAAGGGGTGGAGGTGTACACCAGAGGTTTTTCATAGGCCAACTTGTACACTAATAATACCTGAAAAGATAATAATATATTTTACATTTCACTCTTGACATGATAATAATAGTCAAAATGAAAATGTTAAACTTTAAAAATATTGATTAAAAAATGATCTACAGAAAAAAACGGTGAAAACAGGCCATGATTACACTTTCCAAATAATTGCAATAAACTCTTATAACCGATGAGGTGAAGTAGCGAAGAAGTTACAATCAAAATCCATGGCGAGCAGTGTGGGGTCGAATTTCATTTCAAACAATTCATTGTTTCCGTTCAGCAAGTAAGTTTAATCCGATTGCCTTCCTCAACCCAAGTGTAGAAATGGGTACCAATTTTCAACTGAGGGTTGGTAAAGTAACTGCAATTGACCAACATCCTGTCCAGAAAGTAATAAATTGTCATTTGTCTACTTCAAGCTACTAAAACTAGTTTAAGTACCAGCCCCTTGCGCCTAAAGGCTCTTTAGAAATACTTTACTTACTAACCTATGGTATTATATTGAAATCTAATTCATTCCATATGGAGTAATTTTACCAATATAACGAAGATAAAATTTATGGCGGAAAAAATTGCTGTACGTGTATTTAGGAGCTCTGTACAGTTAAAGAAAACATTCAACGCATCATACATCATTTTTTGAAAATTGGACGAGGAAAGTGGATTTGGGTATGAAATGAAGATTTCAAATATGTACTCTATCACTATCATTCAGTTGCATTAAAAAACTGAACGACCGCTGCAACAGCACAAATACGCTACTGACACACAATGCATATGGTACTGAAAAAACAGGTGACGCATGATGCAGCAATTTGGATGGAATGAGCTAATGTTGTAGTTTGCATCAACACAGCCTTACATCACAGGTTAAATTGTAAATTGATATCAACATCAACTATTTTTTGATGTGTGTAATTCACAAGTTAAGGATTTGTTTGTATGTGACGTTTGATTTTCTTTTCAACTTTTAAATCCTATTGAGTACAACAGTTACATTCATTGTTTACAATTATTACAAAAAATTGCACTGTTTACAGCACTCATTGAGGAAGGTAAGAAGGAAGTCATTGCTGACAACGTCCCTCAAGATATTCAGAACAAGGATTTCATAGAAGAGACACACTATTGTACTCAGAGCCGTCTTAACAGCAGTATGGGCCCCTGGACAAATGAATAAACCATGATGTAATTATCAGACGACCCCCTTGCTCGTGTGTCCATGCAGTAAGACAGCCCCGATTGTACTGTAACACTGCTTCACATATGGCTCCTTATTAAACCATTACTAATCTAAGAAATAAAACATCTGATACATTACCTGCCCATATGTTCCAATTAAGATTTCATTCTCTCCATCAAAGTCCACATCCATGACACAGGAGCACAGGATGACATCTTGAGAGTTACTGATTGACAGAACACGGCACTTGCCCAGACCGGTGGTTATCACATCACTGCATAATGTAGGTTTGATTTTAACAAAACAAGTGGACTTTAGAAAGAAAAAAAGCATCTGTGCATTTTGATAACTAATGAGTGCAAGTAATGACTAAATGAAGAAACTGATCTTTTCAATCTGAAAATGAGTCCACACTATTTCATCATATCAGTTTTATTGTTCTGGCCCTACACTGTAATGGTAAAAGGGAATTGGATAAGAAAGAAAGTTTTATGTTAGAATTATTCTTGTCTTGCTCTACACCACAAAGTTTCCACTGCTTCAATAGCCTGATAGTGTCAAAGATTCACATTAAATATAGAATAACAGATCAGAACAGATTTTAAGGACATACATTTTATCATTTCGAAACAATTCACAATCTGTGGTTTTAATTTGCCAAGAAAAACATAAATCAAATTTTCTTTTTAGAGCATCCATCTGAGGTGATCAACGCTTCTCTATAAAAGATGATAGTTGCTCAGATTTTTGTTTTAGGTAAACCTTGGTTCAGGGATCTTTTTGAGAGAAACATCTTTTCTGGGTTTTTTTCCATTAACATGAAATCCAAGATGTTCACTGCAGCAACAAAACAATATCATAGATGTCTGTATCCCTCTTCTGGTGTTGTCCGTAAATATTCAAATCTACGATTCCTTTCAAAACCATTGTACCACTGACAACTAAAAATAACACTGTGAAAAAAAAAGATGTTAAAAAAATGTTACCCTTGAAAGAAAAACCTACAGATAAACAGCAGAGGGATCAACAGCAGATGTCACCAAAAGATTCAAAGACTCTTCTTTCAATTCCACATTTTCTGTATCTAATTGACTGTTGACTGAAAAAGAAAAAAATACATTTCTGTTGTAACTACATGAAACTCAACTAGTGTTGGTATCTTTCTCATCACTATGACAGGGAGAAATGGAACACCTACAAAAAAAATGAGAAGGTATTTTTAAGTCTATTGACTTATGTAAAGAAAGTTTACAGAAAAATAATATATATTCAAACCAGCTCAGAAAAAAAGGAACAACAAAAAAAAAAAAGAAGCAAAAAGCAGGTGATCAACCCACTGAGACCATTATTGCTTTGCCCAAAATTGCAAATTCCCAAAGTTTTTATCAATAGTCGAGGGGTAGCCAAAAGGGCAACAGAAATTTGTTTATTGGCCTGTCTTTGATTTATACTGCCCTGTGTTTTTGCTCATGGTGCCAGTAAAGAGTTATGGACACAGAAGGCTGATCACCTGCTTGTCTGAAATTAATTGATCCATAGAATTTCCGCTCTGTGTTCAGTTGCGTTTGCTGATTGGGGTGCCTGCATTTTAAAATATCATATGTAGGTATCTTGTGACTTCCATTGATGAATGAGGGGCTTTCCCCAATACTGCTTTGGGGTATTAATGGGGTTTGAACAAACAAACATTGTCTAATGAAGAATATGAACAAAGTGGAAGTGAACCCACCGCATTACAAGCATCTGACAATCGTGCAATAAAACAGGGCAAGAATATGAAATCAAGAACAATTTTTATTTCATTAAATGACAATCAATCATTGAATATTATTCTATCTCATGTGATTTGTTCATGAAAATGAGAATACCTTGAGTTTTCAAGAACTCTGGACATTCAATGGCAGTGTGTTGGTAGAAGAAATGTAGACTTGTTATAGGGCTATCCATTTCTGTTGTCCACGAGTTCATAATTTCTGTCCCCAAAAAAATTGAAGACATAAGAAATTTTTCTTGTTTTCTGTCTATTACCCAAGCAAAATGTATAACATTGAAGTGGTGGGATTCAATGAAAAAACGATTGAACTCTTAAAAACATTTTTAAATCTTCAAAAACAATTCAGTAGAAATATTCCTGTTTTTTTATAAAATTTTATATCATTTGCAGCACAATGACTCAACTTAACCTCATTGGGAGCACAGGGCCTCTACAATAATTGTTTTCCATTTCTTTCTGTCACGAGCCTCTTTTTCTAGATCTTTCCAGTATTTGCTAGTGAGTTCTCAACTTATTAATAAAATAGTCCACAATTGAACTTACATTTTTTAAAATCTTTATATTAGAACTTTAAAAAATTCAAGCCACAATCATACCATAAATCAGAAATCTCTATCTTACCTTTGCGTTCAACATTGACCATGTAGAGACAAATCGAACCATTTTGAGTACCAAGACAGGATAGTCTGTATAGTTCATTTAGTTGCTTTATCTCAATTTGGGTGACACTGAAAAAAACACAAAAATAAATTTATGAATCTATTCCTGATGGTTACATTTGTATTTTGAATTTCATAAAAGCCAATATTATTTGTATAATAAAAAAGGGGTTCAAAATTTTGTGGAGATTAAAATTTTAAACCACAAAAAAAAAATGACATCTTTTATTTTCAACAATAAATGTTTCAACTTTGTGTAGTCTTTGAGTAGTTATCACACAGTCTTTGAATACATACTTATCATCAACACTCGAAAATTCAGGGAAGTGCTTGCAAGTATCTACTTCTTGATAGCCTTCGTAGTTTGCAACCTGAATGAAAGATTGTATTTCTATGATAATTGACAATAATATAGACGATGCATATACAAATAGCTGAAATTCTCATGTTATGAGTAAAGTTCTCTCCAATTCTGACACTAAAAGGTAAACCAGAGAAAAGAAGACAGAAAGAAACGTCAGGTCATGAACAAAGCAAAATCTATGAAATGTTCGAAAAATAAGTTCTTCAAGTTAAAAACAAAGAAAATGTTATGCTTGGACTGAAGTATGATAACCCAATCCAACATGATACAAGGGGCATCTCAATATACAGGAAAAAAAAAATTCTCTTAACACGTACACACCTTTTTTTCCCCATGAACTTTCTATCTAAACTGAAAGAACAAAGTTCCGATATTTGCGACATCATTTTCCAAACCATGCTCAATCATATAATAAAATATACATATTATTTAGCAAACAAAGAGCTTTTATTTTGCTCTCATTTTCATGTAAAGTATGTAGACTTGTAAGAAATAAGGTAAATATCTGACCACATATCCAAACAGAAAAATTAGACTATTTACTGTCAAAGTTTTAGACAAAATAATTGATATAAAATTAGCAAAATCAACTCACTGGCTGAAAAGTATGAATTCTATGGTCATTGCCACTCATTAACAAATAGTTTTCCCAAATGCCATCAATAAGGATACTGAGCAGGGGAAAAAATAAACAAGAGCACAGAATCAAATCAATATGCCATAACACTCCACTAAATATTTATGAAAAACAGCAATACAATAACATTATAACAATGTCTTATATATTATAACCTCTGATCTTCACCTTGTCTCCTAAAACTATTCAATCATAATAGTCATAATACTAGTCCAATTAAAATTAACCTTATCACATCGCACATTCCGGCACCTAATTATTCCCTCAGAACACAGTGATTTTACAGTGACTATTTCCTGTGTATGTGTGATTTTAGGGTAAATTCAAAAATTCATTAAAAATTAAATTATAGGGCTACAGAAAAAAAAATGGTATGGGTATAAAGTACAAACATTGAACTATAACTAACAAAAATTTTGTTGGATTATGCATACATGTCTTGTTAGAAACAAGATGGATGACCATAGGAAAACAGTTTCCAACACTTATTTTCCTTCTTTTTGAGTTCTGGTCATAGAAGATTTTACAGAGAAGGCTAATGCAATGAACTGGACAGCATTGATAATTATCAAGTAGAGTACATTATCATAACGTTTATTCTGTGTATGTGCTGATCTGCGAGTCACCATTTTAATAAAATGGCTGGCTTTGATGTGTACAAAAAAGGGACTTAAATTTACACCCATAAAACTGATTAAATTTATCATCCATGCAAAATTAAGTGCTATAAACACTCAAAAAAGAAATTTTGAAAAATTTAACAAAAACCAGCACACTACTTTACGAAACTACACAAACACACAAGCGGTGTGATACAGTGTGAAGGGTAAAAATCCTTAGCACACATCACGAGTGTAAAGCAATGCACACACCAGTGGTGTGCTGTGATGCGAAAATAGAGGTAAAATCCCTTATATATATTATAATTCCCATGACAAAAAAACAACCCCTAATTAGAAAAAACAAATAGAAAAGAAAACTTACTGATGATGAGTCAGTTTGAAAGGAATAAATTCCAGGCTAATACGTTGTAGAAAAGATTCTGATGAGCATAAGAAAAACAAACCAGCAAATTAAACTAAAAACTAAAATCTCCAGACAAACAAATGTCAATATGTAATTCAGGCATTCAAAGTTTTATTATACACCATTGCAACAGGTCACATTTATTGTCTTTGATTGTAACTAAATATTGAATATGTTGAGACATCTTTGTTTATATGAACAAGTCTATATATCTCTCCTTTCAACGTTAAAACATATGTTTACAACAACAACAAAAGTAGTCAAGCTAATTGAGTTGTGACAACAGCTGCTAATGTTTTAAACAGAAACTAGAAAAACTATCAAGGTGTTAATAGCATTTCAATTAGATATATATATAATTTTTTGATCATTTGGTTCATATATCATTGGCTGCATGGAATGAAAAAAATATGCTATATTGTCAACCTTTTTTTCAGAAGGGTGAAAATGCTCTCACTATCTCCTTTCAACTTTATTCTTTAACATCGAAAATAACCAGACACTGAAAGGTTAACCAGGAAATTAAAAAAGAAAGAATGCATATGAAATATGATACAGGTCTATATCTGTCTTTTTTTCTTATCCAGTTCCCTGTTACCATTACAGTGTAGGGCCCGCTCTATGAGGCAGATTTACTCTGGATCAAGATATTAGGCCAAGCAGGTGATCAGCCCACTGTGACTTTTTTGTGGTAGAAATTAATTTTGCCCGGACAGCAGCCTCTTGGTCTACTCTTCTCGATTTCCAAATGCCAAGGGTTCTCTAATGTGCACAACTTGCACACAGGGCCTCTGAATTTATCGCACATCTCCGATAGGACTAGGTTCTTGATCCCACCTACCTCCATACGATCAGGGGAGTGGCAAATAGGTCTATAACGAGTTTTATTAAGAAAAACAACAGCTGTCGCTGTGGGATTCAAAACCCTGTACCATTCACTTCCAAGGCCAGAACCATACGTCTGAGCCACTGGGACCCCCATTTATGTCAATGGATTAGTGGATATTGAAGACTTTTGAACACGAACCAGGAAAAGAAAAGACATGTACTGAACAATTGTTTTTTGGGTTCTTTTTTTACTAAAATAATGAACGTTTCTTTTAAAAAAATCGATGTTGACAATATGCATCAAACCTGGATTAAAATATTGCAAATAGAGAGAAAACAAGAAACATTAGTTCTTACTAGAAGCATCAAAGTTGTTGTCATCTTCTGTTTCTTCCAACTGAAAAATATTCATAAAAGCCTGTGGAGCTTTATCTTCATCATAGTGCCCTAGCTGTAGAAAGGAATAAAAGCAAATATCAATGACCACTTTTGTTTATGTCTTGAAGGAAAGTGGTGGGGTTGCATAAGTTTCAGTGACCCAAAAAGCCCATATCAGTCGCAACTGTAAGATTTTACTTTTAGTAAGGTGGCCCATGCTGGACAAATGAAAGTGTAAGAAGAGCCTGACAAAAATGGACAAATATCTGAAAGGAAGTATTGCAGTAACAGCCTATACCACCATCTACAATGCTATAAGCTAATCCCCTGCTTATCAAATTCTACCTGATTTAAAACGCAACACACAAAACGAATACACACAAAACACAACACGCATAACGATTACAGATAACACACAACACACATAATGAATACAGATAAAACACAACACACATAACAAATACAGACAAAACACAACACACATAATATAACGAATATAGAGACAATAAAGAGAATGATGAACATCAACATTTAATACCTTGAAAGTTATCAATTTGACTGTAATTATAACACAAATTTCCTGATGTAAAAACAGTTTTAATCCCTCACATAAAAAAATGACCTTAAGATATGTTACTGCCAAGGCATTTCCTCCTTGATGGTCCCAGTTGCAAACCACATCCAATGAAACTATTTCAGTCTCTCCTGTGAAGAAAAAGGATATTTACTCAATCAATTTATTATACTTAATGTCAAAATACAACCATTTCTATACAGTGAGGTCTATCTTCAAAGAGAATTGAGAAGGAGAGGGGTAAGTAACAAATCTCTAACATAAGAGATACACAAACATGTTTATATTCGTCCTGGTTGGATACTCATTGATGAATGTGCTAACAAAAGTCACTGCACGAACCAAATGAAATAACTTTTCTCCATATGCAAGGAAATGTTACCCATTTCTACAACTGGAGTTGGCTGTGGGCCCAGTAATTTAGGGTCATTTCACTACTCAACGACTAGGTATGTCTGCTGCACTAGCAAGAAGGCCGAAACTTTTGATTGTGCAATCAACGACAATCAAATATCCATTCGCTAAAAGTCTATGAGTATGAGCCGTGATTCATCTCTCCAGTGATGAGACATCACGATTGTTTACACTGGACTGTCTAGACCATGCAGGCTAGTGGCGCCGCTTAATGATTGAACAAAGGTGGCTGCAGATGTCTGCTGGACCCGTAATCAGTGTAAGACATTTGCATCATTACGGTTGTTCGCTAATGACAATGGAGACATGCGATTATTGCTTAGCACAGTGTGAAAGCAGAAAAAAGACGTCCAAAGTGAGTTGTGATTAACCATGACTTTAATTTATTCCGTTTCTTGGGGAAATGTTGCGATTAAGCAGCAATTGCCATTAACGGGAGCCAACTGTAATACAAACCTTCAGAATCCGGATTGTTTGAACTCAGGGCAGGGTTGAAAAGATCAGCATTTTTTGTGATGGGCACTAACTTCTGACATGATGATTGGTATTCAAATTCAACAGATGCCAACTGGCCATCAATAGATGCAGCTAATAACTTAATTTTATCATCTTCTGAGTTAAGTTTTGATTTTAACAAGCTGTAGACATTTGTTTGAGATCTTAGACCACAAAAATGGGCATCCTTCCAGGAAAGAGGTTGTATTCGAGACATTTGGAATGATCAATGACAATGCCAAAATATTTCGTCAAGTCTTGAGCCTTAAAAAAGAAAAGTTTGCTTTTAAATCTCGTTCAAAATGATGTGGTGCAATTTAGTCAGGGTCGTCTAGGGCACAATCATGTCAGTGAGTAAGGCCACAGACGAAGTTTGTGGTAGCCCAAGGGAAAGGCGAAGAAGAGGCGTTGGCCGTGTTGTTGATCTGATTTCGAAAGTAGAAACAAATCGGGAGCACTTAAAAGTCATGAAGACGTCGGCTGATTAATGAAATGACAATGACTATATCCAGAGCATTGTTTATTTCTATAAATTCACAGAGACTGGAAAAATGTACGGGAATTAAATCTGATTTATTCTTATATATGAACTTCGATGACACTTTATTCTTTCGTTCACAAGCAAAAAAGAGAACAGAATTTTAAATAATTTATTAAAAAGCTGTAGCCGGAACTCTACTTTCATTTCTTTTCACACATTTCACAACATGGAGCCCTCAACTTCTACAGAAAACAAAGATAATGATGGCTTTATCAAAACAAAATCAAGAAAAAGGAAAGAACCTAGTATGGATACTAGCGACATCTCAAATCCATCTACCAAAAGACCACATTTTAAACCTGTCAAAGTTGTTTCAGAAGTGGTAAGCGTATTTACTTATTATTGATGAATCCATGTCACCATGTGAATGTGAATGTGAAGGAGGCCGAGGAGAGTTAAATTATTAATCATCAGTCTGTGATGTAAAATGGTCTAGACTGCCTAGTCTAGTGAAGCCAATGCAAAGAAGTATTAATTTCAGTTGGGGTATAGGATGTGTGTAAAAGTAAAAGCATGGCAGTTTGTCTTCTTAGCCTGGGTTCCATGTTCGAGGATAAAAAATGGTTTCCTTCATACTTCATGTCATGATGAGGTCATTCATTGATTCATTGTGTTTGACAAGAATTATTTGATCATCAGGTTTTTTGTGTTCTTTTGGTGAATTTTACAATTGTAACTGTATTTTAATCAGTCACGGAATGTGTTATTAACAGTTAACCTTCCTTTTTTTTCAATCATCATTTTTTATTGTATGTTTGAGCTGCAAATCTTGCAGAGAACCAATTCAATAAATGAAGTAGTTGCTTGTCGGTTTTTGTACACCGTAAGTGCGCATGCGCATTGCTTATTATAGGGTAGACTGCTGTTCAC